>RXON01001688.1:0-52739 GCA_009667805.1 Leptobrachium leishanense | reverse complement strand
TTTGGCCTAGCATTTCAAAACCTCTAGTAGATTCTCGAGCTTAAAATAAAAAAAACAATAATCCAGTCCCTTCAGTTAGCGTGGAGCGAATATCAGTCAGAACACAGAACTTAATAAGTTGTATTTATTATGATAAAAAATCACAGTGCATTTTGTTACAGAAAAAAATGGATATGACAAATCAATTACACACAAACAGCAAGAAAATAAAACAGGCAAAACACATAGCCTTACTTACACGTCAATAAGCTAATCAGACCGCTGTGAGTCCGGGGGCTGGAGATGGAAGCCTGGACAGATCATCACGTAGAGTGAACCCGCTTAGACCCGCAGCAGCCACATGGCGTGCTCCAGAATATTAGGGTTTCCTGGTACAGCCCCCTGCACTACATGTCCCAGCATTCCCCTTTCCTGGGCACGCTCAGTGCGCTTCTTCGTTAATTCTAATTGCAAAAAAGATATCAATCATCTCCATAGACCCCTCCAGTGATCAAAGGATGTGATTACTTCTTTGAAAGGCATGGCCCCTGCAGCTTGGTGCCGAGCCGTCTTCAGCAAGGACTCCAAGGTGTAAATAGAGGACACACGACCTTCCCTTTTACCAAATGGGTGATTTCCACCCTGATCCTGGATCAAAGAAATTCCACTTCACAGCCCCCCCCCCGTTATATCTCTCCCAGGGGAAAACCGATAACCATTCTAATTACTTTCTAGCACCTAGTCCAGGCAGCTATGGAAACTGGGCACTTCCCAGATATGAATATGCCTATGTAGAGGAGATATGTATGTACAGGTATATAGATACATAGACACAGGTAGATAATTATATACATATCACAATATATATACAGATCTAATCTGTCACAACGACCAACGGCCTTAATTCCAGACCTTTTACACTAGGGAGGGGCACACGGCAGGGCTGTCCCCTATCCCCCCTGTTATTTAATCTGGCCATAGAACCTTTACTTCGGGTCTTGTTAACGAATCCAAACTTTCAAGCATAAGTGTTGGCTCCCAGGAGGTTAGAGTGGTGGTCTTCGCTGATGATTTACTTATTTTCCTTTCTCAACCGGACCGGGCCGTCCCGACCTTGTTGGAATACTTGAGGCTTTCGTGAGGCATCCGGCTTATGATTAACTATGAGAAAACTGTGGCTTTTCTTTTGGGATCTGGAGTGGTGGATTTTCCATTGGCTCACTGACTCCACCAGATTCACCGATTGTGCCCTTGACCGCGCAATGGCCAGCCCGTTATCGCTGTCAGCTTTTCTTCACCTCCCCCCCTCTGCGCTACCCCATTCCTTGAAATCTAATCCATTGCTAAAAGTAGGGAGGTGCAAGGCTCGCAAGACGCTGGGCTTGTTTTAGAAGTCTTCTGTTTTCCAATCCTGGTTTAATAATCCTGCTTTTCAAAACTGTGCGGTGGCTCCAGTTTTTCGGATAATGGCGAGTAGAGGCTTCACCCAATGTAGGCATCTTTTGCTCCGATCCTCCCATGAGTTTCCCTCCTATGACAATCTCTGTGAGCTGATAACCCCAGTATTTTTACTCCAGGGTTTTTATCTCCAATTGTCGGCTTTCGTCTCATCCCAAGTGTGTCGGTATTGCGGGCGGTAGATTTTCTTAACCCCTTAGATAGCATAATGCTGATATCCCCATCAGTAGCAGCCTTTTGAGCACTTATCAGACCGCAATTTAATTGGTCATCAGCAACCACAGGCCTGGCCGACTGGTGTGTACCCCTCCCGTCCCAATCACCTTTTCCCTCATAAATGCCACAACCAAATCTCTCAAACAAATCCCGTCAGCTCAATACTGGGAAATGCTGTACAAGTTACTGCATGGTGCATACATAGCCCCGGATCGATTATCCCATATCACCCAGCAGAGTTCTGGCCACTGTTTAAAGTGTCTTCACGCCAATGCAAATTTGTTCCACTGTCTGTGGTCCTGCCCGGTAATTGCTCTCTTTTGGGATAATATTCGAAGATTTGTGACTCGTGTCCTAAAGCTCCAGGTGCCCTCTTCGCCGGACTGGGCTCTCTATAATATTCTACCTACACTGAAGCACGTGCTATGCCCAGTGCGCAGAGGACACTTTTGGGTCTTCTCTCAGCTGTAGCAAGGAAGGCTATTCTGGGACACTGGATATTCCCCACCACCCCAACTTTCGGTATGTTCTACTCCCGCCTCTACGCCATATTTCAGCATGATTGGGTGCAGGCTAGTTTAGACAGGGAAGCCAGAGTTAAGAAATTTTCTCCACACTACTCTCCTTAAACTACGCACTGACTTTGAGCTTACTACCTGGTTTTTAACCCTTCTATCCCACCTCCAATATACTCAGCACTGAGTGTCTGACATAGACACTGGGTCACAGTGCAGAGCATACTGATGCCAGACCCTGCACATAAACTGCCTGAGATCCACATCAGAGGCAGTGAAGAGTATACTGATACCACCTCACCCTATACACAGTGCCCTAGCAGCCTGAGATTACCACCAAGTAACGATGCAGAGTATACTGGTACACCACCCCACACATATATATATATATATACATGTGCCCAACAAATTGAGATCCCAACCAGGTCACAGTGCAGAGTATACTGAAACCCTTCTTGCCGTTTACACTGCCCTGACAGCCTGAGATCAACACTGGGTCACAGTGCAGAGTATACGGACACCCCACCACCATATATGCTTCTTTGACAGCCTGAAATCCACACCAAGTAACAGTGCAGAGTATACTTGACACCCCACCCCCATATACGCAGCTTTGACAGCCTGAAATCCACACCAAGTCACAGTGCAGAGTATACTGACACGCCACCCTCCACATACAATGCTCTGACACCTTACTTGATATTGTGGGGTTGCTAGGGAAAATATTTTCGGGGTCTCCCTGTCCCGATCAATCAGCTTCCACCGGTGCAGCAAACAAAGCAATGGAGCCTCAGAGACTTGTTCCTGGTATGCAGGTTCCTCTTTATGATGACTGGACTCGTTCTTATACAGATAACAACATACACAGGAAACGCTCGCCTAAAAGCAGAACTAATCTATACAAACATACGCAGTGCGGCCTTGGATTCTGAGCGAGCCGCTCCGGAAACTGAACTTCTTGCTTAACATCTTACTGAGCAATTAAACGTAAACATACATAGTAACACAGCTTTAATATCCTAAACTCAAATTCCAGCCGATAATGTGCTCGATGCGCTACACAACACACTATAACACTGGAACTTAAAGGGACACTTTGCTCATCCTGACCACTGGATTGATTTAAAGTGCTCCGGATGTGAGGAGGGACCCTCTCCCCCCTGATCTGGACATATCTGTCACATCCAGGGTCCCGGGTGTCTCTCAGGGGGACCCCAGACGCGTGGTGCCGCCGGCAAGCCGAGTACCAGGAGCTCCGGCAGCACCCGGCGTAGATAGAAACATAGAAAAATGTCGGCAGATAAGAACCTTTCGGCCCATCTAGTCTGCCCAATTACATGGATACTTTACCTGGATTTATCTTTTGTTTAGGATAGCCTTATGCCTATCCCATGCTTGCTTAAATTCAATTACTGTTTTGGCCTCTACCACTTCAACTGGAAGACTGTTCCATGTATCCACCACCCTCTCAGTAAAATAATGCTTTCTGATGTTACTTTTAAACCTTTGCCCCTCTAATCTAAGACTATGTCCTCTTGTTTTGCTACTTTGTTTCCTTTTAAATATACTCCCTTCCTCTACCTTGTGGATTCCCTTTACGTATTTTTTAAAATTCAAAGATTTTTATTATTTTTTAAAGGCAATAACAGAAAAGTATAGCAATTGGGTACAGAAAGAAAAAACAACAAGGCGGTCAATACCTTTCTGGTTACATATAAGGGGAACAAAACATACAGTAACTTACAAACTTACACAGGCCACCAACCCATAACTGGAGAGTATTTCCTTATAATAAATTATATGAATCACAGTCCTAGCGTCCCAACATTATTAGGTGTTGTGTTGTCCAATGTACATCTCATTCCAACCTGGCTCGGCGCCCCGAGATCTGCGGTACATTCCGCAGCCAACATAGAATCCCAGAGGGACCAGTGGTCTTTTTCCGGCTGTGGGAAGTCGTAAATATGTCTAGCCATCAGCTCATAGTCCCTAATATTGTTCACCATATCCCTTATCTCACGGACCGTAGGAACCCTCTGTTGCTTCCATCTCCGAGCTATCAGCAACATAGTGCTAGAGGTTATCACACAAAACAATTTCTTTTGCCATCTGCCCATTCTAACCTCTGATATACCCAGTAGGAAATCCGCAGGAGCTAATGGTATCGTCAGTCCTATTGCTTTTTCCACCAGGCCCGCCACTCCTTGCCATAATGGCCTCTACCGCTACACATTCCCACCAAACATGAATCATGGTTCCTTTTAGCCTCTCGCAGCGCCAACATATTGGTGAGACTTTGTTATTCATATGACATTCCCTTGCTGGTACCAGGTACCAACGGTATAATACTTTACGTCTCACTTCCATCAAAGAGGTACACCGGTACGCTCCCCTGTCCAATGCAAACGCCCGCTCCCAAGCTTGAGATGGTATCTTAATACCCAACTCCCCCTCAGCCTTTTGAATGACCATGTGTGGTCCGATGATGTACATTTAGCGCTGCATAGCATATAGAAAGGAGTTTTGCCTGTGTACTTGGTTGTATCGCAAATCTCGCAAATGGTTGACAATGGGCCTGAGGTAAGGTAGGTTGGAAACTCACGCCTGGCCGACGTATAACCGACGCTATTTGGTAGTAAGAAAGCCGCCACGCCTCCGTTTAACCTATAACGTTGCGTAGCATTTCGAAGGTCAGTATTTTCCTCCCGATATCAATTGGTGTAGATGGCTAATCCCCCTAGAGTCCACCTAGCACTGTCAAAGTCTGCAATCCAATGTGTCAATACCTCCAGTGGGTTGCCAGTGATAAAGGGTAGTATTAGTAAGAGGGCACGACTCATATCCCAGACATGTAAATACCATCTAGTAAGCGGCATATCTCGTAAGGGGGTCTCTGGCGGCGTGTGAGCCAAATGACAGTTGTTATCAGGTGTTGTTTAGCAAAAAAAACTGTTCTATGTCTGTCCATTGTGGAGACGCGGGGAGTGGAAATATTTCTGCTAAAGACGCCAGCACCGCAGCTCTATGGTACAGATGTATATGAGGCATAGCCAGCCCCCTCTCCGTATGGGGAGGTTGAGCAACCTAGTGGGAACCCTAGTCTTTTTCCGTCCATACATAATGGTTCAAAAGAGATTGTACCTCGTCTAAGTAAGATTTAGGTAAACGGATCGGAATGGTTCTAAAATATTATAGTAGCTTGGCAAAAGTGACATTTTAATAGCAGCCATCCTGCCTATCCCATGATAAGGACTTCCTTTTCCATTTAAACAAAGCTGTTTTATATGAGATAAGAAGGGTTTGTAGTTTAGGTCGAATAATTTGTCAGGAGATTTAGAAATTTTACCCCTAGGTACTGCAGATAAATCCTCCCGCCACTCAAACTGAAAATGCTGTTTTAATGATTCCCTAACTTTACCAGGGACATTTATAGTTAACGCCTGCGACTTAGGTAAGTTAATTTTATGAAAAGATACTGCACTGTATTCTGTCAAAAGTTCGCTAAGTCGAGGTAAGGAGTCTGTAGGTTCAGTTAGAGTCAGCAAGATGTCATCTGCAAAGAGTCCTATTTTGTACACCGTTGGACCCACCATAATCCCCGCCACCCCATCATCTTGTCGGATTCGCTGCGCCAATGGCTCGATCACTAGGGCGTACAACAATGGGGACAAGGGGCACCCCTGTCTCGTCCCATTTCTAATGCCAAACTGAGTCGATAAAAAACCCGCCGTCAATACCGACGCCGTCGGGGAAGCATATAGCGCGAAAAATACTTTGCAGCACGAGACCGGAAAACCAAACTTCAGCAACACTTTACGCAAAACATCCAATCCACTCTGTCGAATGCTTTTTCAGCGTCTAGCGCCAACAGCACGCTCGGAGCGGGTGTGTTGAATTACTTGTATTAAATCTATCAGTTTTTAGTGTGTGTGCGGCCCCTGTCTCCCCCGTATAAATCCCACCTGGTCTGAGCAAATCAGCTTAGCAGGGAGTTCCGCCACCCTATTCGCTAAAATTTGGCATAGATTTTTACATCGACATTTAATAAAGATATCGGCCTAAAGTTTGGGCACAGAGTAGGGGATTTACCGGGTTTAGGAGAGGGACAATAGTAGTACGTAACATTTCCTCAGGAAATCTACCTGTCTCCGCGGCCGAGGTGAAAAGCGAGAGAAGGTGGGGAGTCAATTGGGCCGAAAAATTCTTATAATATATGTCTGTAAAGCCATCTGGGCCTGGGGATTTATGGGATGGAAGGGATTTAATGGTCGTCGCTATCTCTAACTCCGTAAAGGGAGATGATAAACCGTCCCTCTGGGTTGGAGTTAAGGAAGGCAGATGGAGATCCGATAAATATCCATCCACCCGTGCCTCGCTAATTGAGGAGGGGTGTGGGTCAGATTGTAAATTATACAGGTCCCCATAGTACGCGGCCAGGGCGTTCCCTATTTCCAGTGGTTTATAAACCGTCTTCCTACCAGAATCCAGCACAAGATGGGAAATTCTAGTGGCCGCGACCATAGGCCTAAGGTATCTGGCCAGAAGCCGACCTGGGCGATCTCTAAACGCATAGTACCGTGCTTTCAATCTACGCTGGGAATAAAGAAGAGCCTTGTAGTTCCAGTCTGACAGTCGCGCCTGCGCTTCTAAGAGTTTTGTCAGATGGGCTGGGGTAGGGTCCGAGCTATTCGCCTGTGCTGCTACATGGATTTGAGACAGTATCGAAAGTTTATCAGCCTGACGAGCTTGGTTCAAACGAGAAGCCCATTTTGATGCACACGCCCCTCAGGACCGCTTTGTGTGCTTGCCAAAGTGTTGCTCTGTGACCCCTGGAGTGCATTCAACGTAAAATATTCCGCCAATGTCTGTTCTATTTCAGCCAAGGCACCTGGGTCAGACAAAATGGAATCATTAAAGCGCCACATCGCCTTCCCCGCTCCGCTCTCTCCTCCCTCTCCAATTGTCAAAAAGATCGGCGCGTGGTCCGACCAGGTAATAATATCTAAAATCTCGCATTTAAGGACCTGTGATATAGAGAGGAGCCTTGTAACAGGAAATAATCTATCCTACTGTACGTATTGTGTACCCTTGAATGGAACGTAAACTCTGAGTCACCTGGGTGCCATAAACGCCATACATCATATAAACCATGGGAGGAAAACAGGTCTCTCAATTTCTGTCCCTGTCGTATACTACGTTTGGTCGGGATCGGGATCTTAGGGGACCGGACATCTCGCAACGGATCGATACTGTAATTGAGATCCCCACATATTAGCAATACACCAGTCGTTACCAGGGACACCCTATGTAGTATTCCAGAAATAAAAGAAAGTTGTTCAGTATTAGGCGAGTATACATTCACTAGCGTATAAGTTTTGTGATTCAGCGAACAGACCAAAATAAGATAACGGCCTTGCGGATCCGAAATCTTCCTATGTAATTGGTATACGACATCCGATCTAATTAAAATCGACACCCCTCTCGCTTTGGTAGGACCCGTAGCGTGGTATTGTATGGGAAGTTGCGTATTCCTAGCAGCGGGGATGAGCAAGGCGTTTAAAATGGTTTCCTGGAGGCAAACCACATCCGGCTTTAGCCGCAACACATCCGCCGTCAGAGAATGACGCTTAACCGGGGCATTTAGCCCCTTAACATTGTATGAGAGTGCCTTCAGCATTGCGCTTAATAACAATATGTGGAAAGTGCACATTTTTACCTTTATCTAGACAGCGAGGGGGTGGCCACACATAACCATAACAACAACCAAAAAAAAAACACACCAACCAGGCATTCACCTGGGAACTATATACATCCGTAAACATTAACATCTCCAGCGAGAAGCCCCAAAAATAAGGGGGACCTTCTCGTACCCCTCACGAGAGGAGGGAGGGGGGGAAACCTCGAGGTCTGCGGAGGGTCTGGCCCGCAAAACCAAACAGTATATAAAAGATAAAAAAATCAAAACTGTGAGAGATCTCAATGAGCCCAGTTTCGGGGCACACCTGTCCAAAAGACTTTTACCCTCGCAGCGTAGTGACCAGTCCGACGTTCCTTTTACGGGTTTACATCGTAGTGTCTTCTACAGAGACCAGGAAGGAGATGCCCAGGCCCTTAAGGCCTTCAAGCCGGACCTTCTCTTATTTCCTCCCGCTGGAGGACCAATTCTTTGCTGCCAGCTGACTTAGAATCCTAACGTTGACCTTATCTCTTGCGCCACTCTGGATCCAGACGCTGAGTCGAGCCCCGGGCTTGAGTAGCCGGAGGAGAAGAAGGGCTCTGTGGTTCCATGCCCCACACTTTGAGAAGCCGCTTCCCTGCTTCAACCGAAGTGATAACATGGAAAGCTCCGTTTCTGGCCACCAACAACTTGACCGGGAATCCCCATCTGTAAGACACCCCATTAGCGCGTAGAACCTCAGTCACCTGGCGGAAGTTCCTCCGGTTTTGTAACGTAGCCTTGGACAGATCCGGAAAGATAGAAATGTGATCATACTCCGGCTTAAGAGCATCAGGAGACCGCAAGGCCCGAAGCACGTCTTCCCGCGGTTTAAAGTAATGGAGCCTAAGTAATACATCTCTCGGTGACCTCTCGGGTGCCGAGGGGGGTCTCGGCAGCCGGTGAATCCTATCGAAGAGGAGAGAGTCAGGGGTAGTATCAGGGAGAAGGTGTTGGAAAATCTCAGTCACATACTGCGACAGGGCTTGCGTGGTCACTGCTTCTGGCACACCTCGTATTTTCAAGTTGTGGCGTCTCGATCTGTCCTCCATGTCTGCCACTTTCAGTAAGGCCCCCTTCAGTTGTTCCTCCAGATCATCAACCCTCTCCGCCATGTCGTTGTGTGCTCCAGCTTGTTCCGCCATTTTCTCCTCCAATTTATCTGTGCGGTCTCCTATCTCCCGGATCTCCCTCTTAATGTCCGCTGCTACAGAGTCCAACCGGGAGGTTAGTTTGTCCGAGAGAGAGGTTATCAAGCCCTCTATGCGTGCAGTAAAGGCCTCCATACCTTGCAGGGGTAGTCCTGGGTCTATCTCCGCGCCCGGCGATGTCTGTGTGGAACCGCCGCCATCTTGGATGTCCAGGCCTTCCTTCAGCTTCAGACCCCGCGGCGCAAAAAACTCAGCCTTTGACGTTTTTTTTGCGGTTTTTGGTGCTGGCATCATACTCAGCCGACCTTGCCCTGCCTGAGAGGTACTTTTTAGGGTAATTTCGCTTTAGGTATCCGCTTTTTCAGTGTCCCCTTTGCTGGAGCTCTGCTCTCACGCGGCCAGCTCTCTCCGCGGTCAGACCACGCCCCCCCTCCCTTTACGTATTTAAATGTTTCTATCATATCTCCTCTGTCTCGTCTTTTTTCCAAGCTGTACATGTTAAGATCATTAAGCCTTTCCTGGTAACTTTTCTCCTTCAAGCCGTACACCATTTTAGTAGCCCTTCTCTGAACTCTCCTTCTGGAGATACGGTCTCCAGTACTGCACACAGTACTCCAAGTGAGGTCTCACCAGTGCTCTGTACAGTGGCATGAGCACTTCCCTTTTCCTACTTCTAATACCTCTCCCTACACAACCAAGCATTCTGCCAGCATTTCCTGCTGCTCTATTACATTGACTACTTACCCTTAGATCCTCTGAAATAATAACCCCTAAATCCCTTTCCTCAGATGTTGAGGTTAGATGCCGGCCTTTAAATCAAGAATGCGTGCTAAGAGCCTTGCCTTGACGTGGAGTTTCTTTCCCGAATCGCTTTCACTGTTGTGTTTCACTCGCTACTGAACCCTGCTTGTTCTGAGGACCCCGATCTTGCCGACTTTGCCTGCTAAACGACGATTCTCTCTCCTGTTGTGTTTGCCTCCTGGTGCTGCTGGTGTGCGCTCGATCCTGCCACATACTGGATCGCAGTACACAGTGTGATAACTATTGCTGACCCGGTCTGTTATACCAACGATTCACTTTCTGTACCCCTGTATCTGCCACCTGGTGCTATTTAGTGTTTGCTTTCTATACTGCCACATACTGTAGCGCAGTGTATACCTTGTCCTGTTGTGTATCGCATGGTGCTATCTCCCTGGCCTTTGTGGCTGCTAGAAGTATAGGGTTAGTGGTCCTGACCATCCTAAGGATCGGAGGTTTAGAGGTCTGTCACCAGGGATCCTACCAGGTCTGTCCTGGGGAACGTCACAATATTGCTGGGTGAAGTGGAGGAGTTTCCTGCACTTAGAGTCACCAGCAGCTGGGAGTTTTAAATATCCCGACTGCCGTCCACCAGATCGCTCACTAGTGATGTCAGCATACAGTGTAGGGTTACCACCTTTCCTTCAAGCAAAACCCGAACACAAAAAAGTTGCGGGCATATTTTTTGTGTAGAGTGCCTGGGATGCTCGTTTCCGGCTGTCTGGACTGAGGGGCAGCCAGCCTCAGCGCAGAAGCATTCAGCTCCTCCTCTAGACTCGTCCTTGACGCCAGCTGACGTGGACACAGCGCGCCGGCGCATGTGAAGACAGTCATTGGCAGTCAGTCTCGTGTGAAAGAGCAGCCTGGACACCAGCGTGAGCCGAAGCTGGAGCCGC
Source organism: Leptobrachium leishanense (assembly GCA_009667805.1). NCBI lineage: Eukaryota > Metazoa > Chordata > Amphibia > Anura > Megophryidae > Leptobrachium > Leptobrachium leishanense. The sequence continues at coordinate 42,010 of RXON01001688.1, read as the reverse complement.
ATCCTTGGTAATATAAATCATTAAACGCTCATTTAATAATACATAATAACACACTCATTAAATAAAACCCAAAGCTGTCATTTTCAGTGCTCAGTCTATAACGCTCTCATTCAGTCCCCAGTCTATAACGCTCTTATTTTCAGTGCCCAGTCTATTACGCTGTCATTTTCAGTGCCCAGTCTATAACGCTGTCATTTTCAGTGCCCAGTCTATAACGCTGTCATTTTCAGTGCCCAGTCTATAACGCTCTAATTTTTTGTGCCCAGTCTATAGCTCTGATTCGGCCATACAACTCTGACTGCAGAATCCATCGGCCGTCCCCCTGGGTGCCAATCAGTAAGCTTTTTCATTTGTGTTGCTTTCATTTTTTTTGGGGGGGGTGCAAGTAGCTGGTCTGGCCTAGGGCGCAAAATAGCCTAGCACCGGCCCTGCCCGTGTACCAGTCCTTGGCTTTTCCTTGACCACTCTAACTCTGATCGATTTTTGGCTTATATGAAAGATACTCCTTGTGTATCATTTTGACTATCCCTGACCACTCTAACACTGATCGATTTGGGCTTGTGTTACAATGTGTCCTTGTATACCATCTGGCCTATTTAAGGTATACCCTGTCCTGTGTGTTGGTCAAAAATCTGCAGAAGTAAAATATTAATCCCTTCCTGACCGCTGATGTACCATGTATGACCGATCGGGAAGTCTCGCTTAGACCCGCAGACGTACATGGCACATCAGGGGTCTCCTAACCTCCCTCTCGCCCGATACTTACCTCCCTTGCCAGCTCCCACGGCGGTCTGGCAGGCTGGAAGCCAGCCCCGCCTTTTTAGGGGGGCCAGCAGGCGCAATGACATCATCGGCAGGCACCCACCGGTGCCTGCAGTAAAAATCAGGAAGGGGAGGGGGCTCCATTGGAGCCCTCCATCTCCCCAACCATAAATCTTAGAAAAAAAATTACACCTCTGGAAAGAGGAGATTCTCCCCTTTTTAGTGGTGTATAGCATTTACTATTTTGCTGCTGGATCACGATTCAGCGCCAATCGGCGCCGAATTGCAACTCAAACCTGGAGGTGGCTGAAAGCCTCAGGGTCACCTCCCACCCACTGACATCCTCCCCATATGTGTGAGGACGTCAGTGGGCCAGTTAACCCCCTCGCTGCCAAGTGGAAATAGATTGGCAGTTGTAGATTTTGGGGATTAAATTTCAAGAAAGTGTGTTTTTTACATTTTTTTTTCATCATATTTCATTTTTTTATAGTAAATTATATGATATGATGGAAATAATGGTATCTTTAGAAAGTCCATTTAATGGTGGGAAAACCGGTGTATAATATGTGTGGGTTGCATTAACAAATAAGAGGAATTTTGACCTAAACACCAACAGCGCAGAAACGTAAAAACAGCAGCAGGCACTAAAGGGGTTGAATAAATGTGGATATCTACATAAAACGATACTATAAACACATTATCCTAAAAATGCAGCACCCTATTTTAACACTTGCAATCATAAGTGACAAAGTTTGAGAGAAGGACTAATTAGGAGTGAGGGAGGTTTAAGAATTATCCCTGAATTACGCAAGAGAGAAAAGGGAGTTCCCTTTGTTCTATGGGATCAGGCATGGGGGGCTTTTTTGCTTAATGAGCTGAAGCATGGCCGATTTGTGATTGGATGCAATAGGGAGAGGAACAATGGGAGGGGGGGTGTAAAAGACAAGGCGTGGGGGCAGGGTGTGTATTGCAGTTAATTTTCTTTTACTAAGAACTTCAGAGGCACAGCGGCGGCGAGCTCCATTTTGCCATCACCATCATCGTATGAAAACCAATGACTGGATAAGTATTACTGTCACGAGTAGTGCCACAGGTCGAGGTTGCAAGCCCAAGGTGCAAGTGATACACAGGAAATACTTGAGATGTTGCAAATCAAATGGGGATTTATTAAAGGAAAACAATAAACATGGAGAAGCAATACTGGAAAGTCTCTGGTTGGGGAGCGCAGAAGGGAAGTCTTGGGACAGGTGTAATAAAGGGGTCTCGAGGCACAATACCGGTAGGTGTGATCCAGAATGCAGAGTCCAGGGGGAAAGCCAGGGGTTCGGTACACAGATATCAGGATAGCTATGGAGCTTCTGGCAGGCTTGATGTCAGACTTGGAGTGTTGGCACTTTGCAAGCAAAATGCAGAAGCATCCTGGGACAGGCGTGCTTCTGCTAAATAGTCACTGCAGGTCCTCATTAGGTGCACCTGCTGATCCTGCAAGTGTGAGTCTCGAAGCAAATTCCAGCAAGACAGGGCTTGAAGGGTGTTGCCTGGGGAAATCAGGATGGTGCAGCACCAGATCTGCCTTTCTTCCGCCGGCGGCGGCGTGGCACGTGACAATTACTTGCAGTATCAATCTGTTATGCATACTCTATTATCATAAGTCTGCAATATATATATTCCTAGTTCCATTATTTATTGGAAGGATAGGTGTGGGTTTCCCATTGTATGGATTTGTAGGTTTATTTAGTGGATGCTTATTTATATTTGTTTCAATTTGCAATACTGTATTCCTTGTTCATTTGTTGTCCAGCTGCGTGATAGTAATTTCTAATAGGTTATTGGTCTGGGATAATACTGCCAGAATTCAGTGATTTGTTGTTTTGTATGTTATTAGGATTTCCAGTGATTTTGCTTTGGCTGTCTGTGGACGGCTGTGCCTTATTAGTTATGTGCTCAGTATAGCGCATGACTGACTGTCCAATTTTAGTATCATCCATGTATGCAGCCAAAATCATATAAGCAACCGATATAGACGCCGTAAACAAAGCACAGGGCCTCCCTATACACGCATGTGCCACTCACCATGCACACAGTAGGAACTCACTATACATAGTGAAATCACACGTAGGACCTCGGTATAACACACAAAGTCACGCTAATGATGTAGCTATCATACACCCTGAAATCACGAAATTCCTCTCTAAAAACACACTGAAATCACTAATGTAGTATAACACTAAGAGAAATAAAAAATAAAAATAAATAAATAATAAAAATAATGTGTGTGTATGGGTGTATATATATATATATATATATATATATATATGTGTATGTATATAATAAACATAAAATTAAAATAAGAACTTGCTATAACACGCCGTAATCACACAATAGAAACACACTGAAACCAAGCCATAGCACACGGAGACAACACAAAGGGAATGTAATCACACATAGGAACTTGATATAACAGACTGAATCACTGGACATTAGTCACTATAACTCTATAGTGTGCCGAATGAGAAAAGCACCATACGTGCATTGCTGAGTAACACCTTTAGTGGATTCTCAAGCAGCTTCACATGCTGGCCTTTTATGTGGGTTATGATTTACAGGGTTATTCAAAGAGCTGTGTGTTTTAAATAATGTTGGAGTAACCCCAAGGGCTAAGCATTAAGTTGATGAACAAATTAATTTGTATACTGTATTTAAGTTCACTATTCTAATTGTTGCAATTTTTAAAGTGACACAGCAGCAATGTACAATCTTTTGTTTTGAGCACTTGCTACAGTTGAGTAAATAATTATTTAGAACGGTAACTTTGTCTTTATTGAGGGAGAGGAGAGACTTATTTCAGGAATAGAGGAAACATGAGCAGTAACTCACTCATATTTCACACTTGTACCATCATCATAATAAAGCCTGCGAGTGGATAAGTATTAAGTGTATTTATTCGGGAAATTTTAAGCTATGTTGATAATATACTATATGCGTGTGTGTGTGTAATCTATTGGGTTAAATACGAGTTAATTTATCCGTTCTAGTGATTTGCATTGTTAGCTAGAATATGCTCGTTGATATTTGCTTCCCTTTGTAATACTTGATCAAACCTTATTATTTGTATAGTCTGTATGATCTTATAAACATAGGTAGTCAGTGACCGCATGGCTGGCAGCCATCTTAAACCTCAAAATGTCACATGTGCTTCTGCCAATGAGGAAGGGCTGCAGCAGTAACTGTACAATCTGTTTAAGCTTACATTTGCGCAACTAAATTAATCCAGATTGTTTCTGCCAGATTTATGAATATATAACAATTACTAACCAAATACACATCTAAATGTGTCTGTTATAATTTCTGAAGAGGCTTATCAACTAAACAGTGATTCTGTATGTTAGCAAGGGCTGTGTCATTAGGTTAGTTCGGTTGGTTTAACTTCGGGTCTATAGATTAATATACTAAGCAAGAATCAGTTTCATTGTGGACGGAGGTTAAAGACTTTCACATGTGCAGCTTGGTTCTATTGATAAGGGATTCCAGGGCTGAGGACTCATATAAAATGGAGGACAATGCAGCCACTTATGTACAGAACATCTTTGCTCTTTCTAAACTCAAAATGGAGAAGGCGTTATTCACATTTCGCAAGGGGACACACACAGACAGAGCGGGATGGTGCACAAACAATGCAGTCACTCTTAGATGCAAACAATGGGTCAGATAACAGTGAACTGGTGACCTTAGTTGCTGGGGGGAGGGGCTGATGGAAGCATGTGAAAACAAAAGGCATTCATTACTTACAGGGGGGTGTACACTATACAAAGACTGGATCGTAATACAGAGGTTATGCTATACAGAGGGAATACAATACTCTACATGATACACAGAGCAAGGGAATGTAAGGAAAATACATACAAATAAACATTGGGACGGCCGTTTCTTTGCAGAGGCAATAAGTGGGGAAGATGTTTCTGTTAGCTACCATTCATTCAGGTGGTGAATTTGGTAAGGGTAGCTGGCGAGGGGACAGAGTTACCTATGCTTGATCTAGAGGCAGCCTTCAGGCCGTACCGCTGTGTCCAGGAGGTTTTCTTTTAATGGGGTGAAAATTCGATGGGTAATTTTACATCGATATCTGTTTACCCATTGGGGTGGGCAATATACCGTGCCCCCCTTTTTAAAGGCTTCCTACTTTTTTGCATTGCTTAGTGGAGAAGAGAGCGGGGAGGAGACGTATAGTACATTACTTGGATTATTTCATGGTAACGGGTTCCAAAGGGCAGTGGCGGAAGTACCAGGGTCGCAGCGGTCGCAGTTGCGACCGGGCCCTGGCATTCCGCCACTGGAGGGGGGCCCAGCGCCGCCGCCAGATTCCGGCAATAAGCGCCGGAATCTGGGAGCCGCGCGCTGGCCGTCCCTCTCCCTGCGAGTGGCCGCTGACATGCAGCTTGGCCGCTCACGTGGGAGAGAAACCACCTGACCAGCGCACGAGATCCTCTCGCGAGACCTCGCGCTGATCAGGTGGTTTCCGGCGAGCGGCCAAGACACATGTTTCCAGCGGCCGCTCGTCTCAGAAGAACGGAACGCCGGCGGAGGCTGGCCTGGGCCTGGGCCCTGGGGCCAGCAGAGGTAAGAGCTGGGGGGAGTATATCCATGAGCTGGGGCAGAGCTGGGGCAGTATATCCATGAGCTGGGGCAGAGCTGGGGCAGTATATCCATGAGCTGGGGCAGTATATCCATGAGCTGGGGCAGAGCTGGGGCAGTATATCCATTGAGCTGGGGCAGAGCTGGGGCAGTATATCCATGAGCTGGGGCAGTATATCCATGAGCTGGGGCAGAGCTGGGGCAGTATATCCATGAGCTGGGGCAGAGCTGGGGCAGTATATCCATGAGCTGGGGCAGAGCTGGTGCAGTAATATCCATGAGCTGGGGCAGAGCTGGGGCAGTATATCCATGAGCTGGGGCGTATATCCATGAGCTGGGGCAGAGCTGGGGCAGTATATCCATGAGCTGGGGCAGAGCTGGGGCAGTATATCCATGAGCTGGGACAGAGCTGGGGCAGTATATCCATGAGCTGGGGCAGTATATCCATGAGCTGGGGCAGTATATCCATGAGCTGGGGCATATCCATGAGCTGGGGCAGTATATCCATGAGCTGGGGCAGTATATCCATGAGCTGGGGCAGTATATCCATGTGTTGGGGCAGTATATCCATGTGTTGGGGCAGTATATCCATGAGCTGGGGGCAAAAATATCCATGTGTGAGCTGGGGGCAATATATCCATGTGTGTGGCTTGGGGGCAATATATCCATGTGTGGTCTGGGGGCAATATATGTCCATGTGAGCTGGGGGCAATATATATGTCCATGTGAGCTGGGGGCAATATATATATCCATGTGAGCTGGGGGCAATACTATCTTTTTTATATTGCAAGAAAAAAAAAGGTAAAATATGGATCTTTTTTGGGGGGGTGTGGGGGGCCCTTCATGGATTCTTGCACCGGGGCCTCAGGTTTCTAGTTACGCCACTGCCAAAGGGACTGGAGAATGAGGTAGGATCGGGGGGGGAACAAATAAATTTAGTTGATCGGGGAGAATTGTAGGTGGTTTGGGGGGGAATGGCCAGACATTAAGATCAAATGGTCTAGTGTAATTTCAAATGGTGAGCAGGCAAATGGCCCAGGAGTGATTCAAAAAGAGGAGGTGCAAAGCTTGGTGTTTCTGAATTTTTTATTTTCCAATCGTCGGGGCATTATCACTGTGGGGGGATAGAATTAAAAAATAAATAAATAAATAAATAAAAAATAAAAAGAAGTAAAAAAAAAACATCCCTCCTCCCCCCCCTTTTTATTTTTGGGTCCGATATTCTAAGTGTGGTGCAAGTGCTGAATAACATGTCTGCATCATCACCGTAGGTTGTAGCCTATGTCAGGTATTTGGTGTTGATATGTTGTCTGCATCATCACCGCAGGTTGTAGCATATGTCAGGTATTTGGTGTTGATATGTTTGAAAAGCAATATTAATTTCACGGCAAATCACATACCCGGGGGTAAGGAAGGTGGTGGCGGATACATTGTCCAGTTTCAGGTGGAATGTGTTCCGACATTTGCACTGGGAGGGGGGAGGAGGAAAGAGAAAAAATAAAATAATAATTTAAATAAATAAATAAATTTAAAAAAATCCAGGGTGAAGACTGCCCTCCATTTCTTTGCAAGATGGGGAGCAGTTAGAGGGCATCAATGATTAGGAGAGGAGATTGTTGTTGCAGAAGACATGGGCACCGTAGAGCAAGCAGTGAAAGGGTTGGATCGAGTTTTAAAGGGACAGAGGAGGTAGGGCAGAATGTTGTGTTCAAATAGCTACTGAAGTTCAGCGGTAAGTCAATAAAGGACAGCTTGGAACTATTTAGGGGTATTTCATACTTTAGAAATACAATAGGATGTTTTAGATGGCGCTCTGAATAAAAATAGGATCGCTACTAGTTCTTTCAGAGTATGGTGTTCCCTTCACCACAAGAAATGAATTGGAAAAAAAGGATAAAAAAGAACAGCGCTCCTCTTAGAACATTAAGTTCAGTACATATACAAAGAAAAGAAACCTTTTAAATAGGTGACATTTGTATACCTTTTCAGAGTAATAGGTGGATGTTATATAATAACGATAATTCACCATATCTCCATATTCACAGGTTTCAACATCACAGGTAAGCGCAGAGGAATTATCTTGAGTGTACCTCAAAAGGAGAAAATACAATACATAGTATAATATCGTTAACAAATATTTAAAAATATTTGGACAAGTGGATATACACTCACGCTTTATGAGAGCTGCAAGCCCTCATATGATCGCTTCTCAGGTTTATTCAAAGGCTGACCTGACTGCCCATAGGTTCCTGGTTCCTTTGATGGTCTTTTAGGAATAATCAAAATAAAGTATGAAACTTCACACAAGCCGTGGAAAGTTTTAAAAAGTATTTATTTTCCCAGCATGGAAAAAATAGAGTGGCTAGACGCGTTTTGTGCAAAGCACTTCCTCAGTAGCATAAGATTTTTTTTTTTTTTTGGGGATCGTTTTTCCTTCTTTCCCGCTGTGTTGAACACTCCATTGTGGACTATTGGTATATACAATGAAAATTGGGACACTAATGGAGGAGTCTGCCTCTTAGAATTGTATACATTTATACTGTAAAAGTAAAAGGAAAATTCCCCGCAAACCACTGAAGAGGATCCGGAAGGGGAGCTGAGATGTAATCTGCAGCCAGTTGCAAATCCGGAAATGGAGCTGAGTTAGCACAGTGTATTGGAGTGTGTGCAAACCGGAAGTGGAGCTGAGCTGGGGCTGCAGCCGGAATGAAGAGATCCGGAAGTGGAGCTAAATGGACTGAAACCGGAAGTAAGGGGCGATATGAAGGATTCAAATCAATTAAAGGTTGTCTATATATATGATTTGTCATTATATGCATTGTATATCTTTTTATCTTATGCTACTGAGGAGTGCTTTGCACGAAACGCGTCTAGCCACTCTATTTTTTCCATGTGGGAAAATAAATACTTTTTAAAACTTTCCACGGCTTGTGTGAAGTTTCATACTTTATTTTGATTATTCCTAAAAGACCATCAAAGGAACCAGGAACCGTATGGGCAGTCAGGTCAGCCTTTGAATAAACCTGAGAAGCGATCATATGAGGGCTTGCAGCTCTCATAAAGCGTGAGTGTATATCCACTTGTCCAAATATTTTTAAATATTTGTGTAGCGCTCACTCCCGGAGGAGCCGCTGAAAATTGAACCACGGGTCAGTCTCCCGCGCTAGGGAATAAATATGCTCCAACACAGTTGTGAGTTTTTATCATTTAAATAGTTTACTAAAATAATGAGCAATATTGAGACACGGTAATCACAGATATATTACAGTATTTTCGTATCGCGGTAAAACGCGTGGCGGAAAAGAAACGAAACCACGAGGCTTCGTATTTCAGAAAATAAAATATTCGTACCGAACAGAAAATAAAAACAGTTGCACGAATATACGAAAAAGGAGCACGTAGCGGAACCCAAAAAAATACAATCTCTTCGTATTACGACAAACGCGCAGCGGAAAAGAGGAAAATATATTCGGAACGTATCTTTACTCTTGTTCCGATACGCAACAAAAATGAGTCCTGCACAGGTTAAGTCCGAAATGTGAAAGGTGTGTATGTGTGTGTATGGTACCCGGGTACTATTCAACTGGCCAGTGAATTTACTTAAAGAATCTCTTCGACTAGTCAAGTTGGGGCCCTGTGGACTTAAGAAGGGAAAAACAGCAGCGAGTTCTTTATTTACAGTACAGCCTTGGAGGCCTCTCACCCATCCGACGGTTGCTTTAGGCTCCGCTGACCCAGGACGTCTCTCCGCTCGATATTGACTGGGGATACTAGCGGCCGGATCCGTTGTCTGACTTTCCGCAGCTTGTCCACGACTTGTCCAACTCACCGCCTGCTCTCCGTATTCGGTCAACTCGCGGCAACTCCTTACTCGAGGTCTTGGGTCTCTTAGATCTGCAGCAACCTCTGGAACTTGAAGCGCTCTCCTTCTCTTCAGGCTGAATATCCAATAAATGACTCTCACAGGTCTCACTCAGGCTCTGGCTTAGGCCCTCTTGCGATGTCTCTCACTGCGTCTATCTCCTCTGACTCCCTGGCGCGCTCTGGAACTTTCTCCACGAGGCAGAGGATGTAAGTGTCCAGTCCCCACCCACTTCCTGGCTTCTTGCAAAGCATGCCTGTTATTGTAGTCCCAATATCCAGTATCTGATCGCGATAGTCCCCATCTTGTGGCCAAAAATAGGTACTGCCACAGCAAGACGATTCTTAACACAGCGCTACACTCTCCCCCTCCTAGAACTCTTGGGTCTCTCCAAGGAGGTACAACAATTACATTACATTTCCAACAACTTGAATGCAGTTTATATAACATGTACAGGTTCAGCAGCATACATATAGTGAGTGAATAACACTTCCTCAAGTTGACTCATATTTTGGGCTACCTCAGCTAGCATAGCAGACACTTCGGGCAACCTCCGCACCGTGGTGATGGCCTCTTCAGTGCTATGTCCTGGTGAGTCGTAGGTGAGTCGTTGGGGCGGTCGAACAGAGCGTTTTGGTTCTGGCTCAATCAGTTCCTCTTCAGGTGGAAGTACTATAGGCGTTGGCTCAATTTCTCTTTCTATCACTGGAGCAGACGTTTCTTCAGAGTATGATCCCTCCAGTGAAGGCATAGAACTGTAATCACTGAGTAAGCTTCCGGAACTACCGAGATCCCACATCCCTCAGGGACTTCCAACTGAAATTTAAGAGGCTCAGGGATATCAACAGTCTCAGGGACTTCCACACAGAATTCAGGAGCTTCAGGCCTCAAGTTACTCTCCCACTGCTCAGGGACAATCACAACCTCTTCAGGCTCCGGCGAGCGTATCCAGTCCAGACAGAAACTTTCTTCTTCACTGTCCCTTTCGCTCTCTTCGACAGCCCGGGTCTGTTGAGACCGAGTAACAGGAGGCAAACATGGAACAGGCGATTCGGCGGTCAACTACCCGAGTCTGTTGAGACCGAGTAACAGGAGGTAAACGTGGAACAGGCAGACTCGGCGGAGGGAGTTCGTCCCCACTGGTATCCTCACAGCCTCTCTCAAAGGTAACAAATGATTTCGGTGCCAGTTCTTAAGAGGCCCAGCCTTTCCATCTGGGCGAATCTGATACACCGGCAGACCCGGCAGTTGCTTGCAGACATTGTAAACCTGGGAACTCCATCTATCCGCCAACTTGTGTCTTGCAGCAGCACCCAAGTTCTTCAACAGGACCCTATCACCGGTTGTAGATCTTGTATTCGAACTTTCAAGTCATAGTTCCTTTTGTTCCTTTGCTCCTGTTTCCTGAAGTTAAACAGGCCTGTTCAAACGCAGAAGCCAGATTCTTTCGAAGTCTATCCACGTAGTTTCTATGGGAAGCTACTGATGTCTGGTCTAAAGATAACCCAAATGCCAAATCAACCGGCAGTCGAGCCTTCCTTCCGAACATAAGACGGTACGGTGAGTATCCAGTTGCATCGCTCTCCGTACTGTTGTATGCATGCACCAGAGTAGCTATGTGACGACTCCAACTTTGCTTCTCCACATTCGACAAGGTCCCTAGCATGTTCAGCAGTGTGCGATTAAACCTTTCAGGCTGAGCATCACCTTGAGGGTGATATGGTGTAGTTCGGGTCTTTTGGATTCCCAACAGCTCTAACAACTGCCCCACCAGTCTGCTTTCAAAGTCTCTACCCTGATCAGAGTGTATCCTCCTTGGCAGTCCGTAATGAACAAAGAACTTTTCCATCAACACCTTGGCCACTGTCGGAGCGCGTTGATCCTTTGTGGAGAAAGCTTGGGCATAACGAGTGAAATGATCAGTCACTATTAGAATGTTCCCTTGCCCACTAGCATCCGGCTCTAAGCACAAGAAGTCAATGCACACCAAATCCATGGGTCCCTGCTCTGCAGATGGCTCATTGGAGGCAGTTCGGGTCGGTAGAGTCTTTCTCTGAATACACCTCAAACAGGAGTGACAATAACTTTCCACTTCAGCTCTCATGCAAGGCCAATAGAACCTATCTCGCACCAACTTAAAAGTTCTTTCAGCACCCAAATGTCCATGCTGTCATCATGTAGTGATCGCAACACACTCTCCTATGTTTAGTAGGGAGGAATAACTGTTGATCTCTTCAGCGTTAGTTGAGGGGCCCCTTCGGTAGACCACCCCATCCAACATCTTCAACCGCTCCCACTCTTTGTAGACCAATCTGGCTCCACTCGGGGAGTTGGTTAACAAGATCTCTCGCTGGTTTGTAGACAGGGCCTTTATGGTCAAGGCAATTAAAGGGTCTCTGGCCTGATCCGCTTTCAGGTCCTGTCTCGAAAAGGTAGGTAAACTTTCGTCCCTTAACTGCGTAGGGTTACAGTAAAACTCAGGAACAGCCGCAGCCATAACTCCTATGGCCTCCGCTTCAATCCCTCCTTTGACCCGGCGCTCTGTTCCTTGACACAAAGCTTGCACCCCGTCTGGAGTCAACTGAGTCCATTCTGTAGTGTAGGGTCTTCTCGATAACGCATCAGCATCTCGATTGTTCACCCCTTGGCGATACTTCAGGCTGAACCGAAACCCTGACAGAGCGGCCAACCACCGATGTCCCGTGGCGTCCAGTTTTGCGGTAGTAAGGATGTAGGTAAGAGGATTATTATCCGTCTTGATCACGAACTCGGCTCCATACAGATAGTCTTTTAATTTGTCCACCATTGCCCACTTTAAGGCTAAGAACTCCAACTTGTGGGTAGGGTAGTTCTTCTCTGAAGGTGTAAGGCTCCGGCTCACGTACGCTACAGGCCTCAGCAATCCACCATACTCCTGATACAGGACTCCTCCCAGACCTTCTCGGCTGGCATCCACATGTAGTTCATATGGCTTGTGAGGGTCCGCATAGGCCAAAACAGGAGCTCGGGTTAGACTTTCTTTCAACTTCACGAAAGCTTCTTCACATTGACTGGTCCATTCACCTTGTATAGACTCTCGAGCTTTCCTTGCCCCGGAGCTGACGGGTTTTTGTCAGAGACCTTGCAGCCTTCTTCTGTGGTTTCCTTCTGCAGGAGTTTGTTCAGTGGTTGAGCTATTTTCGCGAATCCTCCCACAAATCTTCGATAGTACGAACAGAATCCCAGGAAAGATCTAAGCTCAGTGACGTTCCGGGGTCTAGGCCAAGAAGCTACGGCCTCTAACTTCCGAGGATCTGTCGAAACACCTTCTGCTGAGACCACATGTCCTAGATACGTAACAGACGGTAGACAGAATTGGCATTTCTCCAGAGACAGTTTCAACCCCTCTTCATGGAGCCTCTTCAAAACCTTCTCCAGACGTTGCTCATGCTCTTCCAGAGTCTTCCCAAATACAATTATATCATCCAGGTACACTAAAACTTTGATTAGATTCATATCCCCGACTGTCTTCTCCATCAACCGTTGAAACGTGGCTGGAGCCCCCGTAAGGCCTTGAGGCATTCTGTTGAATTCAAAGAACCCCAGTGACAGATGAACGCAGTTTTCTCCTTGTCTTCAGGATGCATGGGTATCTGGTGGTATCCGCTTCGCAGGTCCAGTACACTAAACCACTTTGCTCCAGACAAACACTGTAGGGCATCTTCTATCCGAGGAGTGGCATATTGATCGGGGATGGTACTTCGGTTCAACGTGCGGTAGTCTATGCATAGACGGACAGAACCATTTTTCTTCCGGACCAACACTAGGGGAGATGCATATGGACTCCTGGACTCTTGAATCACCTTGGTTCTTTGCAATTCATTCAGTTGCTCTCGCAGATCATCCAAATCTCCTAGCGGAACTCGCCTTGATCTTTCCCGAAACGGCTTGTCTTCTTGTAACCGAATGCGGTGCTCAGTACTCTTAGCTAGGCCCACATCGAACTCATCTTTTGAGAACAATTCCTTCCACTTTAAGACTTGAGATTGGAGACGTTTCTTCCACTCAGGTGAAATGGGAGCGTCCTTGGGGTAGAATCTTTCATCTGGAATCTCCTTATCCACTCCCCCCTCCTAGATCGGTAGAGAGGGGTGTAGCAGACTCTACTTGCCCGATAGGCATTCGTGCTTTAAGAACTACTGGAGAATCTGTCACATTGCACACACTGACCGAGACTCTTCCTCATGTTCTCTTCAGAGCTTTGGTAGAGATTATATCAGGAATTACTTCGACTCCGGTTTCACTCCCATAATTAACATCGGTTCCCAGCACCACATAGGGGCCTGGTTGCGACCCGTTCATCCTGACTGAAACCCGGAAGCTCACTACTTCTCCTGCTTGCAGAACCTTCTCTGTTCCCCCCAGTCTCCACAGGCGCCCCACCTCGGCAGGTGCCTTTCGTTCTTCAACCATCCTCTGATAGACCGGACGTAACAGTGGGTGTACTCCTTGAGTCGAACCTTCTTCTAATACCATAGGTGTCAGGAGACGCCGCACTAGGTCAGTATTCGTCCCACTATCAGGGAGCTTCTGTTCGCGCCTGGGGGTCGAGGACACACAATGGCCAATGCATCACAACCCCCAGACTGCCCGATGACTTCAGATCCGATCTCCAACTTCACTTGCAGGTACCCGTCATAAGGGAGTTTCTCAGTGCCGATACCCCATATTTCCAAATCCTTCAATTCTTGCAGAGAATGTGCTTCAAGTGTTTCTCATAGAAGTCTTTGTAGATCAATGTCACTTGAGCCCCTGAATCTAACAGAGCTTTAGTGTAGACTCCCTCCACTTGGATTGGCACAATAGTAGAAGGACCTATCAGTTGGTCAGGAAACTTGGTGGCGGTACCTGGACGCTTAGACCCATTTTGCTGTACCCTGGCCTTTTTCTTGGCCCGTGTAGGTTTTGGGTGTGCATTGCCTCCCCATGACGTAGACCCGGATGCCAAGGGAGTGACTCTCTCAGTCCTGGCAGGCTCTACAGTTGGCTCGGCTTTGGGCCTCCTCGCCCTCTTAGTCTTAACTTGGTTTTTGGAGCGGGGTTCAACCTTCGGGCACTTAGGTTGCTCCTTTACTGGTGCCCTCTGGCGTTTCCCGCCTGCAGGACGGACAACAACTTCTCCACAGCTTTTAGAAGTTCTTCGACCGGTTTCTTTTCAGCCCTCCCTTGTGGGCATTGAGCCCTGAAATGGCCGATTTCCCCGCAGCCAAAACATTTCTTTCCTGGGTGTGTAAGCTTATTTCTTTCTGGTGGTTCACTTGGAGACCCCTGTTTGAGGCTACAGCAACCCCTCAGTTCTGGTGTCCTTAGCCGACAGCAACGTCATTACTCCATCATTTGCAACATCTGAGATTTTAAAGCCAGCACTTCAGTCTGTATGTCTGCCACACAGAGAGTTCTACTTCTGCGGTGGAAACTGTGGGCGACGCATTTGCGACCTTTTTAGCTTTAATCAAGGCCTCTTCTTCTCGGATAGTTTGATCAGTTTGGAATAGGTTTAGTCCCATGTTCTGGTATCTAGTCTGAATCTCAACATTATGGGATCCAGTGGGAGTGCTCCTTTGAAAATTTGATCCATCAAAGCTTTGCTTGCCTGACTCGGTTCCATGCCCCCTTTAAGAATGACCTGATGGATGATGTTATCCAGCCGCCGGACATATGTGGGCAATTCTTCTCCTTCCTTTTGATAGGTGTGAGAGAACTTGTGAATAAGTTCGGCACAATCCTCCACTCCCCCGAAATTTTCCTGTAAAGCTTCTAGATACTCTGCAGCAGTGCAGCCGGGCTTGTCCCTTTTCAGATTTCGAATGACCTCTGAAGCAGGACCTCTTAGGCTCTCGATCAGCCTTTGTGTCACGGATCCCTCTGATAACCAAAAGTGTGCTCCCTTTACGCAGACCGCTCTCTACCCTTCCGATCCTTGAATGGTCGGCAAAACTAGAAAGACAATTAACCAGACAATATATAAACAAGGGGTAACACCAGACAGAGGTATGGAATAGAGTATTGTCACGAATCCTTCTGACTTCCAAGATATTGATCTCTTTATGTAGCTCCCTTTCTACTCTTCCGATCCTTGAATGGTCGGCAAAGCTATATAGACAATGAAGCAGGTAACAGATAAAGAAAGGGAAACACCAGACAGGGGTACAGAACAGATCACAAGTCTCCCTAGGACTTTAGTAATAGCAGAGGTAATCTGATGCGTGCTTAGGGTGCCACATAGACTGACCTCGGTACCAACGTTAAGGGCAGAACCTAGAGCAGAGTAAATGCCAATACCAGGGGTCATACACAGGAGGGTTCGTTTGCCAATGCCAAGGGTTATACACAGGAGGGTTCGTTTGCCAATGCCAAGGGTCATACACAGGAGGGTTCGTTTGCCAATGCCAGGGTCATACACAGGAGGGTTCGTTTGCCAATGCCAAGGGTCATACACAGGAGGGTTCGTTTGCCAATGCCAAGGGTTATACACAGGAGGGTTCGTTTGCCAATGCCAGGGTCACACACAGGAGGGTTCGTTTGCCAATGCCAAGGGTCACACACAGGAGGGTTCGTTTGCCAATGCCAAGGGTCATACACAGGAGATAGCAAATATAACAAGAGCTCTGCGGGAGGTGAATACCACGTCAGGGCACCGGTGTAATGGTGAGACTGGTTTTAAACCCGGCGGGTCCGCGTCATAACGCCAGGCCCCGCCCCTCGGCGTCCCACTTGAGCGCACCCGGAAGCATTTACATTCGGCGCCTGGCCAGCGAGCAGCGAGGAAGCTGCTGCCAGGCGCCCCATCCCCTGACCCACCGTGACAGAACCCCCCCTCCAGGGGCGGCCACTGGACGACCCCCAGGGGCACGGGGGTGCGCTAAATAGAAGGCCTTCACTAGCCTAGGAGCATGGACTTCCGCAGCCGGTACCCAAGAACGATCCTCCGGACCGTAACCCACCCAATCGACCAAGTACTGCAAAGACCCCTAGACATCCTGGCACCCAGAATGGCCTTAACTTCGAACTCCTCCTCGCCCTCCACAGAGATAGGAGGCGGTGGAGCATGGACTTTGGTGTACCGGTTACATAATAACGGCTTCAAAAGGTTTACATGGAATACATTGTGTATCTTAAAATGGGGGGGTAACGCCAAAGCATAGGAGACAGGGTTGAGTCGCCGTAGAATCTTATAGGGGCCGATATACCTAGGAGCCAACTTCATGGAGGCACTAAGAGCTTGATGTTACGTGAAGACAGCCAAACCCTGTCCCCAACTTGATACACGGGTGCCTGCCTCCTGTGTCTGTCGGCCTTAGTTTTCTGGATGGCACTACTCTCCTCCAGTGCCCGTCTCACTCTCCCCCAAGTCTCTTTCAATGATGCCAGTTGCTCATCTAAAGCAGGAATCGTGGTATCAGGAAACGTGGCGGGGAGCACAGGAGGATCAAAACCATAAACAGCGAAGAAAGGAGAATGTCCTGTGGATTCACTCACTGCGCTGTTCAAAGCATATTCTGCCCATGGTAGCAGGTCTGACCAGTTATCTTGTTGTTCTGAGATAAAGCACCTGAGATATTTCTCTATATTTTGGTTTGCTCGTTCTGCTGCTCCGTTGGTCTGGGGGTGATAAGCCGAAGAGAAAGAGAGGTCTATCCCTACGTTCTTACAAAACCCTCTCCAGAATCTGGAGATGAATTGGTCCCCCTATCAGAGACAATCTCCAGAGGACACCGTGTATGCGGACCACGTTGGCAATGAATATGGGCACCAGTTCAGCTGCCGAAGGTAGTTTCCGAAGAGGAACATAGTGGCCCATCTTGGAAAATCGATCTATGATCGTAAGTATCACTGTATTCCCTCTGGACTCAGGTAACTCTACTATAAAAATCCATGGCTACATGTGACCAGGGTCGTTCGGGGATCGGCAAAGGCTGGAGTAAGCCAATGGGTGCTGTTTTGGGACTTTTCTGCCTTGTGCACACTTCGCACACGGCAATGTAATCTTTGACATCTCGGCGCAACGTGGGCCACCAGAGGAGTTTACTGATACTAGACACAGTCTTGGTGATACCCATATGCCCGGAAGTTTTATTATCATGATAGATGTTAAGTACTTCCTCTCTTTCGTTCTCAGGTACAAAGAGTCTCGCAGGAGGTTTTCCCCAGGAGCTGCGCCCTGGACGGTCTGCAACCTTTTCATTAGAGGAGACGAGACACTAATCTTGGTAGCGGCTATAATCCTTTCCTGGGGTACAATGGGATGCTGATCTTGGATATTATGTTCATAAGACTCATACTGTCTCGACAATGCGTCTGCTTTAATGTTTCTGGACCCAGGTCTATAGGTAAGCACGAAATTAAAACTTGAAAGAAACAATGACCATCTCGCTTGTCTGGAATTTAAACGTTTGGCATCTCCAATGTACGTGAGATTCTTATGGTCGGTTATGATAACGATGGGGTCCTTAGACCCCTCTAATAAGTATCTCCATTCGGCAAGGCCGCGATGACTGCTAACAATTCTCTATTTCCAATGTCATAGTTCTTCTCTGCCGGGGACAACTTCCGAGAATAGAAGCCGCATGGATGCAAGGGTTTGTCAGGAGCCTCCCTTTGGGACAAGACTGCACCAAGACCTAGTTCGGAGGCGTCAACTTCTACTTGGAAAGGCAGAGCCCGGATCTGGATGTCGGAGAACAGGGGCAGTAGTAAAAGCTTGCTTTAGTGCCTCAAAGGCTTGAGTGGCTTGGGGTGTCCATTTCTGATGTCCCACCCTTTCTTTGTCATAGCCGTGAGGGGGGCCACCAAGGCCGAAAAATCTTTAATGAACCTTCGGTAATAGTTCGTAAACCCCAGAAACCTCTGAATGGCTTTAAGTCCTTGGGGTAGAGGCCAGTCAAGAATAGCTGAGAGCTTCTTAGGATCCATTTGAAAACCCCCAGGAGTTATTATATAACCAAGGAATTGCACGTGTCACTATGTCGAATAGACATTTTTCTAGCTTACAGTACAATCCAGCCTTCAATAGTTTTTTCAACACTTGTTTCACGTGGACATGATGAGTGTCCACATCAGGAGAGTATATCAGGATATCATCCAGATATAACTATGACGAATTCTGCAGAAATTCCCTTAGAGTGTCGTTTATAAGGTCCTGGAAGACGGCTGGCGCATTACACAACCCAAAAGGCATCACCAGGTATTCATAATGCCCGCTACGTGTATTAAAAGCCGTTTTCCATTCGTCTCCCTTTTTAACCCTGACCAGGTTGTACGCTCCGCGTAAATCAAGCTTCGTATAGACACGAGCCCCTTTTAATCGGTCGAACAATTCTGTTATGAGAGGTATGGGATATGCATTTCTTATAGTGATCCTATTCAAACCCTATAATCGATGCAAGGTCGCAGATCTCCCTCTTTCTTGGAAACAAAAAAGAAACCTGCTCCTGCTGGAGAGGAGGACCGTCTAATGAATCCTCGTTCTAGATTCTCCCTTATGTATTCCTCCATAATGTCGTTCTCTCTTTGTGATAAAGGGTATACGTGACCCCTAGGAGGCATCGTACCGGGAGTAAATCAATGGCACAGTCATATGGACGATGTGGTGGTAGGACCTCAGTCCTGGCTTTAGAGAACACCTCCTTTAATGCCAGGTAACATTCAGGAACCTCTGTGGACAAAGGAGGGGCTGTGGCAATATTGAGGCTACCAATCACATTAACTCTGCCTAGGCACTTAGACTGACAACTCTGACCCCAACATTTTATGTCTCTCTGGACCCAATCGACAACTGGGTTGTGCTCTGTTAGCCATGGAAACCCAAGAACGACAGGACATGAGGGTGATTCAATAATTTGAAATCTTATTGTTTCCTGGTGCAAAACTCCTGTTTTCATACATACATCGACTGTGTCGTGAGTGATATGTGGACATGACAGGGGTTTACCATCTATGGCCTCCACCATTAGAGGTCTTTCCTTGAGAACCAGAGGTAGGAGGTTTTTGGCAGCAAAATTCTTATCCATAAATTGCCTGAGGCCCCAGAGTCTAAGAATGCCTCAGTCTTGAGGTGAACCCCCTCCCAGGTTAGGGAGATCGGTAACAGAATCCTGGATTTTTTTTTTTCATTATCCACAAAGGAGGCATACAGAGAACCGATAACCTGGGTGTTTCCTGTTCTGAATCCTACTTTGCCATGTTCAGCCCTGCTAACCCTGGGTCTCTGAGGACATGAAGGCGGAAGTGATCTGCCCCTGCACAATAGAAGCAGAGCCCCTTTCCCTTCTGTGCGCTCTTTCTGCTTCTGAAATACCTGTCTTCCCTATTTGCATGGGTTCAACGACTGGCAAATCTGTTTTCACATTCTCCGAACCACCTGACGTACTGGTGTGTCTGGGTAACGAGGGTAAAGGAGGCAAGACCCTTCTGGGTCTATCTCTGG
The DNA here is from genome assembly GCA_009667805.1 of Leptobrachium leishanense. Classification (NCBI taxonomy): domain Eukaryota; kingdom Metazoa; phylum Chordata; class Amphibia; order Anura; family Megophryidae; genus Leptobrachium; species Leptobrachium leishanense. The sequence continues at coordinate 22,289 of RXON01001688.1, read as the reverse complement.
GTGTCTCCTTTCCCTGATTTGATCGTCCATGCTATACAGAAATCTATCAGGTGGTCCAGACTTTCTGGTAATTTTAAGGGAGCCAGCTCAAACATAAAAGCCTCGTTCAAGCCTTCGGTAAAGGCTAAGGTTAAAACGTCGTTCGGCCAAAGTACCTCAGAAGTCAAAGTTTTAAACTCTATGGCATAGTCGGCGACCCTCTTATTACCTTGTTTGATGTGAAACAAGGACCTACCCGCATTGGTAGCCCTTCTAGAGGGATCAAAGGTACGTCTTAACTCAGAGGTAAAACCCTCATAGTCATAAATGATGGGTTTCTTATTTTCCCCACAACGGCGTAGCCCACAATAAAGCTTTTTCTGTTAAATGATTAATCAGATATCCTACTTTGGCTTTATCAGACATACAAGAACCTGGATTGTTCTCAAACAAGATCTCGAGTTGAGTCAAAAAACCCCCGACATAGGCTTGGTGTACCATCATAGCGTAGGGGTGCCTTCATACTAAGCCTATGTCCTTCAGGGGGGACGGAACTGACCCTAGGTAACACTGGATCTGGAGGGTTGTGGTACCTGTATTGGACCGATTTAACAGGGTTTGCAGAGCGAGAGAAATCTGGTCCATCCTATGGTCCTGTTCCTCTTGTCTGGCTGCGATACGTGCCAGCTGGTTAGAGAGGTCTGCGGGATCCATTGGCCCTGACGTAATGTCACGGATCCCTCTGATAACCAAAGGTGTGGTCCCTTTACGCAGACCGCTCTCTACCCTTCCGATCCTTGAATGGTCGGCAAAACTAGAAAGACAATTAACCAGACAATATATAAACAAGGGGTAACACCAGACAGAGGTATGGAATAGAGTATTGTCACGAATCCTTCTGACTTCCAAGATATTGATCTCTTTATGTAGCTCCCTTTCTACTCTTCCGATCCTTGAATGGTCGGCAAAGCTATATAGACAATGAAGCAGGTAACAGATAAAGAAAGGGAAACACCAGACAGGGGTACAGAACAGATCACAAGTCCCTCCTAGGACTTTAGTAATAGCAGAGGTATCTGATGCGTGCTTAGGGTGCACATAGACTGACCTCGGTACCAACGTTAAGGGCAGAACCTAGAGCAGAGTAAATGCCAATACCAGGGGTCATACACAGGAGGGTTCGTTTGCCAATGCCAAGGGTTATACACAGGAAGGGTTCGTTTGCCAATGCCAAGGGTCATACACAGGAGGGTTCGTTTGCCAATGCCAAGGGTCATACACAGGAGGGTTCGTTTGCCAATGCCAAGGGTCATACACAGGAGGGTTCGTTTTGCAATGCAAGGGTTATACACAGGAGGGTTCGTTTGCCATGCCAAGGGTCACACACACAGGAGGGTTCGTTTGCCAATGCCAAGGGTCACACACAGAGGGTTCGTTTGCCAATGCCAAGGGTCATACACAGGAGATAGCCAAATATCACAAGAGCTCTGCGGGAGGTGAATACCACGTCAGGGCACCGGTGTAATGGTGAGACTGGGTTTTAAACCCGGCGGGTCCGCGTCATAACGCCAGGCCCCGCCCCTCGGCGTCCCACGTGAGCGCACCCGGAAGCATTTACATTCGGCGCCTGGCCAGCGAGCAGCGAGGAAGCTGCTGCCAGGCGCCCCATCCCCTGACCCACCGTGACACTTTTGTCTCTTCACGGTGTCAGCAACTTCCCATTCTTCCACTGCCTGCACTGCCTGATCTATCCAAGTCTCAAAATCCTCTCTCTCCAGTTGGCACGGGGACCTTACCAGAATAAAACCGTAACTTGCGATATCCGTAATTCGGAGACGCAGTAGAGTTTTTCGCTAGTGTTTCCACACGTTTCCCCATAGTGGTGAAAAATGTAGCAGGAGGGAACCCTGTAGTTGGGGTAACATCGGGAACATTCTCGTGATCACCACGTGGCGTACTTGGCTGTATCAGTTGGACTTCCACCTCACCGGTCAGCTTCACGCTCGCGCCCTGAAACATACTGGAACACCCTTTCTCCACTCAAGAAGAACATACATGTGAGGGGTATCTGGGTTCGCTTTTATGTCCAGGATTAACCCCGATTATCTGGTGTCAGCGTGGCCACGGCCTGGCGAATCTGATCTTCGGCCCAAGTGTCTGCAGGAATATCCATAACTATACATAATTCTATCTGACTACTGTGCTCTTCACACCATTTGGCAGCAGTGTCTGGTCCATATTTAACCCTTTAAATGCGGTTTTTCCAGAGACTGGATCCCGGACGAGCCCCCACGTGTAGCGCTCACTCCCGGAGGAGCCGCTGAAAATTGAACCACGGGTCAGTCTCCCGCACTAGGGAATAAATATGCTCCAACACAGTTGTGAGTTTTTATCATTTAAATAGTTTACTAAAATAATGAGCAGATATTGAGACACGGGTAATCACAGATATATTACAGTATTTTCGTATCGGCGGTAAAACGCGTGGCGGAAAAGAAACGAAACACGAGGCTTCGTATTTCAGAAATAAAATATTCGTAACGCGAACAGAAAATAAAAACAGTTGCACGAATATACGAAAAAGGAGCACGTAGCGGAACCCAAAAAAATACAATCTCTTCGTATTACGACAAACGCGCAGCGGAAAAGAGGAAAATATATCGGAACGTATCTTTACTCTTGCTCCGATACGCAACAAAAATGAGTCCTGCACAGGTTAAGTCCCGAAATGTGAAAGGTGTGTATGTGTGTGTATGGTACCCGGGTACTATTCAACTGGCAGTGAATTTACTTAAAGAATCTCTTCGACTAGTCAAGTTGGGGCCCTGTGGACTTTAAGAAGGAAAACAGCAGCGAGTTCTTTATTTACAGTACAGCCTTGGAGCCTCTCACCCATCCGATCGGTTGCTTTAGGCTCCGCTGACCCAGGACGTCTCTCCGCTCGATATTGACTGGGGATACTAGCGGCCGGATCCGTTGTCTGACTTTCCGCAGCTTGTCCACGACTTGTCCAACTCACCGCCTGCTCTCCGTATTCGGTCAACTCGCGCAACTCCTTACTCGAGGTCTTGGGTCTCTTAGATCTGCAGCACCTCTGAACTTGAAGCGCTCTCCTTCTCTTCAGGCTGAATATCCAATAAATGACTCTCACAGGTCTCACTCAGGCTCTGGTTAGGCCCTCTTGCGATGTCTCTCACTGCGTCTATCTCCTCTGACTCCCTGGCGCGCTCTGGAACTTTCTCCACGAGGCAGAGGATGTAAGTGTCCAGTCCCCCACCACTTCCTGGCTTCTTGCAAAGCATGCCTGTTATTGTAGTCCCAATATCCAGTATCTGATCGCGATAGTCCCCATCTTGTGGCCAAAAATAGGTACTGCCAAGCAAGACGATTCTTAACACAGCGCTACATTTGTTAACGATATTATACTATGTATTGTATTTTCTCCCTTTTGAGGTACACTCAGATAATTCCTCTGCGCTTACCTGTGATGTTGAAACCTGTGAATATGGAGATATGGTGAATTATCGTTATTTAATAACATCCACCTATTACTCTGAAAAGGTATACAAATGTCACCTATTTAAAAGGGTTTCTTTTCTTTTTGTATATGTACTGAACTTAATGTTCTAAGAGGAGCGCTGTATATCATACTTTGCTCGGTTAAAGGAAGAGGACTGGGCTAAACAATTCGTGGTGAGGAAGATCTTGGCAGCAGAGTACAAATAGGAGATAAGATGGAGCTGATAACAATCTTTGTAGGGCAGCATTTGTTTTAGTTTTTCAACTGCCCTAAGGATTGAGGAAACAATTGCTCTAGGTGCCCATGGTGAGAAAGTATGCCCAGTGGTATGTACGAGGGGATACTTGGAGGCGACTCCTTCAAACGGTCGCATGTTATGGGGGCTCAAGGGTGGTACTAACTTGTCCGGGTATCAATTCAAAATGGTTCCGTAGCAGGCCACGGAGGGGCTTGGTTGAAAGGGGAATTACATTTGCCCCCATTCTTTCAGGATAGGAGCTGCTGGTACTGAGGCAGAATTGGGTTACCCAAAGGATCGAATTAAAAAGATGGGGAAATGGAAATGGGAAGTGTATAGGAGATATGTGAGGTCATTAAAGAAATGAAGGGAAAACTTATGGGGAACAATTGTTTTGTTTTAATGATAATAATTTGTTTCCTTGTTTCTTTTGGTTTCTTTTCAGTTCGGGTACACTGGTGTGTGTGTGCATTACAGTTAATAGTTTACATTTTGGTTATTTGCAGGACGTGCAATGAGAGTGCGGATCCTGGGACACTCCTATGTGCACTGTACGGAGAGTCATGCTGCTGGCACCAAGAGAGGAGCAACCCCAGGGTGCAGAGTAATTGAAGTAGGGATTAGATGGATAGGGAAGCAAGGTAAGGGGTGGGGCAGTTATTGGGAATAGCGAAGACATCCAGGAGAAAGTGGAGTAAGCCAGATATTATGGTACCACATTTAGGGGACAGCTAGAGAAGAGATAGGTATTGTGAGTGGTGAAATAGCGGCCTGGCACGTGGGGATGCAATGGTAGGGGGAGGGTCTACAGGGTACGGGGTGAGTGTGGTTTCGTACGGCCAATCTCAGGTGCCTTCCTGGTTTGCAGATCCTCTCGGCCTGCTATTTGCGATATAAAGAGACCCCTGAGCAGACGTGTGGTCATCCTGCTTAGCCACGTGGGGCCGCTATTTCAGGGAAATATGTGTGGTGCATTGCATTTGCCGATGTTATCTGGCAATGGTTTTGGAGCACCCCGAAATAAGAGCAAGAAGTGAGGAGTTCATTGAATTTAAACTAGGAGGGGGGACAAAAGGGTAAACAATCTGCCCGATTGTCCCCCAAAACTAAATCGGAGGGTGCAAGCAACATGCGAGGTAAAAAATGACAAGCTCAGAGTCGTGTCTATAAATGCTCGCAGTTTAGTCAATAAAATCAATGAACTGGAGGCAATGATGGCAGCTGAAAAAGTACATTTAGTGGCGGTTACTGAGACATGGTTCAGTGAGAAAAATAACTGGGACATAACAATACGGGGTACTCTTTATATAGAAAAGACAGAGAAGGTAGGAAAGGAGGAGGAGTGCCCTGTATGTGAAAAACAACATAAAAACGAACCAAATAAAAGTGAGCGAGGTGAACATAGAGTCAGTTTGGGTTACGCTAACATTTGGCAATCATACAGTAGCTCGTGTAGGTGTGATCTATAGACCCCCTGGACAAGTAGAAGAGCTAGATAATCTGCTGCTTGAGGAAATAGCCAAAATGACAATGAAGGGGGAAGTTATTATCATGGGGGACTTTAATCTTCCTGATGTGAACTGGAAAACAAAATAGCTCGGTGCACCAGGAGTACAAATATTCTAAACTCCTTACTGGGATTATCTCTAACACAAAGTAGTTGAGGAGCCGACCCGTAAAGAGGCCATATTGGATTTAATACTCACAAATGGAGGTTTGGTATCGGACGTTGTTGTAGGTGAAAATTTGGGATCTAGTGATCACCAATCAGTATGGTTTAATATAAGAACAGGGATGGAGCCGCACCACACAAAAACAAAAGTTTTAGACTTTAAAAAAACTGATTTTTCTAAAATGAGATTTTGTGTGAATGAGTCATTATCAGACTGGAGGAGTTTAACCCTTTCGCTGCTGAGCCTTTTCCCACCTCTGTGCTGAGGTCATTTTTACCGGTTTCGCTCATCATGTTTAAATGCGTTTTGAAGCCTTATTTTAATATATGACCCAGACATATTATATATCGTTCTTTCCGGCAGACTGTGCAGATTCATAATATGTCATTATTATATGTATACGTTATGTCATGTCTGTATATTATAACAAAATATGCAATAAAATTATAATTTTCAATAATTTACAATGTGTAAAGTGGTTTTTTTCACATTTTAAAATGCGATCGTTTGCGGTTATATTTTCTATGGGGTGCGCTTGTTAAAAAAATTAGAAATGAGGAATCGTTACTTTTTTGGGGGGGAAATTACGTGTTTTTTAGCAAACGCCCCCCATAGAAAAAATCATTAGTGCAGCATCATTGTTCACATTATAATTGAAATGGGAACAATATTGTTGCACTAATAAATGTAAAAAAAAAAAAAAAACTTTTTTTTTTTTTTTTTACATGGTCATGTTGGTATCATTGGAACGGCCACGCTCTGGCCGTTCCAATGATAGTAAACATTAACCCCTAGATGTCACAGATCGGGAGATAGGGGGTTCATTGGAACCCCTATCTCCACTATAGGTGGCAGCAAGGGGTTAATTTGAAAACTGGCGCCATCGCGCTCTGCGCGATGATGCCAGTCATTAGGGGGATATCCCGGAAGCTTGGCCGACATCCAAGATGTCGGCCAGCTCCGGGAGGGGACTGCGATACGGCGCATGTTGCGCCATATCGCGATCCAGCCCCTAGGGGTTAAAGACAGCCGCCGCTTGGAAGGGCAGGCTGTGCCCTTCCAGGCAGTGCCTGCCTTTAACCGCTGGCATGCACGGAGGGGGAGAGGTCCGAAGGACCTCCCCCCCCTCCCATTCAGGCACCTTCCCTGCAATGGCGGGGGGGTGCCTGAAATAGACGTCATCGCGCATGCGCGATGACGCCTATTGTGCCCGCCGGGGTCCCGGATGTTGGGCTGACATCGATGATGTCAGCCCACACCGGGGGGCCGAGCGATCAGTTCCAGAGGAATACCGGCTGATCGTGGGCTGCAAAGGGAGGACGCGCTCAGCACGTCCTCCGCAGCCAAGTAGCAATGCGGTTGGACGCGCTGAGCGCGTCCACCGCATTGAAGTGGTTAAAGGGAGTCCAGGAGAAATGGGATTATTTAAAGGAAGCATTATTGAAGGCCACAGGAAATTGCATTCGGCTTGTTAGCAAAAACAAAAAAGGGAAGAAACCACTGTGGTACTCTGCAGAAGTGGCCAAAATAGTGAAGAACAAGAAGATAGCATTCAATAATTATAAAAAAACTCAGCGTGAAGAGGATAGGCAAACCTATAAGATTAGGCAGAAAGAGGCAAGGCAATTTATAAGAGCTTCCAAAGCACACGCAGAAGAGAAAATAGCTCAGTCAGTAAAAAAGGGGGACAAAACATTTTTTCGATACATAAACGAGAAAAGAAAAGTAAAACAAGGATTAGTTAGATTAAAAACAAAGGAAGGAAGGTATGTAGAAGAGGATAAAAGTCTCGCTGACTGCCTCAATGAATATTTTTGTTCAGTCTTTGCAGAAGAAAAGGAAGGAAAGGGACCTCAGTTAGGAGAGAACACTAAAGAGACATTTACATATGAGTTTACAGAGGAGGAGTTCTAAAGCAGCTGTTTAAAGTAAAGACAAATAAGTCAATGGGGCCTGATGGGATCCATCCTAAATTATTAAAAGAGCTCAGTGATGTAATAGCAAAACCGTTAACAGATTTATTTAACCAATCCTTGTTAACAGGAGTCGTCCCAGAAGACTGGAAATTAGCAAATGTTTGCCCATTTACAAGAAGGGTAGTAGGGAGGAATCGGGGAACTATAGGCCAGTTAGTCTTACGTCAGTAGTGGGGAAATTAATGGAAACCATGTTAAAGGAAAGGATTGTTGAACATCTAAAAACACATAGATTACAGGATCAAGAAACAACATGGGTTTACCTCAGGGAGATCATGCCAAACTAATCTTATTGATTATTATTTTTGTTACCCAATCAAAAAAGACACAGGTGGTGCAGTAGACATTGCTTATTTAGATTTCAGTAAGGCTTTTGATACTGTTCGGCATAGAAGGCTTATCAATAAATTGCAATCTTTGAGCTTGGATTACAATATTGTTGAATGGATTAGGCAGTGGCTGAGTGACAGACAACAGAGGGTTGTGGTAAATGGAGTTTATTCGGCGCAAGGTCTTGTTACCAGTGGGGTACCTCAGGGGTCAGTACTTGGACCCATTCTATTTAATATTTTTATTAGTGATATTGCAGAAGGTATTAATGGAAAAGTATGTCTTTTTGCTGATGACACAAAAATTTGCAACATGGTTGACGTTCCTGGAGGGATCAGCCAAATGACAAATGATTTAGGTAAACTAAAAAAATGGTCGGAGTTGTGGCAATTGAGTTTTAATGTGGAGAAGTGCAAGATAATGCACCTGGGACATAAAAACCCAAGGGCTGAATATAGAATATTTGATACAGTCCTAACCTCAACATCTGAGGAAAGGGATTTAGGGGTCATTATTTCAGAGGATCTAAGGGTAAGTAGTCAATGTAATAGAGCAGCAGGAAATGCTAGCAGAATGCTTGGTTGTGTAGGGAGAGGTATTAGCAGTAGGAAAAGGGAAGTGCTCATGCCACTGTACAGAGCACTGGTGAGACTTCACTTGGAGTACTGTGTGCAGTACTGGAGACCGTATCTCCAGAAGGATATAGACATCTTAGAGAGAGTTCAGAGAAGGGCTACTAAAATGGTGTACGGCTTGAAGGAGAAAAGTTACTAAGAAAGGCTTAATGATCTTAACATGTACAGCTTGGAAGAAAGACGAGACAGAGGAGATATGATAGAAACATTTAAATACGTAAAGGGAATCCACAAGGTAGAGGAAGGGAGTATATTTAAAAGGAAACAAAATAGCAAAACAAGAGGACATAGTCTTAGATTAGAGGGGCAAAGGTTTAAAAGTAACATCAGGAAGCATTATTTTACTGAGCGGGTGGTGGATACATGGAACAGCCTTCCAGTTGAAGTGGTACAGGCCAAAACAGTAATTGAATTTAAGCAAGCATGGGATAGGCATAAGGCTATCCTAAACAAAAGATAAATCCAGGTCAAGTATCCATGTAATTGGGCAGACTAGATGGGCCGAAAGGTTCTTATCTGCCGACATTTTTCTATGGTTCTATGTTTTCTATGAAGGAGTGATAAGGCTGGGAACACACTCTTCATTGAAGGCGCGATAAGGAGCCTTTTGTGGGGTAAGAGGAAAGGTCACGGCTTTTTATTGATGGCAGTAAAAAGAGGGTCCTCATTTTTGGTGGCGGTGAAATAGGCGGCCTGGCACGTGGAGGGCGATAGTGGGGGGAGGGTCTGCAGGGTACGGGGTGAGTTGTGGTTTCATACGGCCAGGCTCAGGTGCCTTCCTGGTTTGCAGATCCTCTCGGCCTGCTATCTGCCATAAAAATAAACTGAGCAGATGTGTGGTCAGCCTGCTTAGCCACGTGGGGCGCTATTTCTGGGCAATGCTTGTGGTGCATTGCAGTTGCCAGTGTTATCTGGCTGCCAGTGTTATCTGGTGTAGCGTATTTGGCATACAAGGATCGATAATAATAATTCTGCCTTAGAGGCAAAGAATTTGGCCTTAAGTAATAAAAGACGTGACCTTTTCAAAATGCCAATACTTTGTTGTGTTTTCATTTACGGGAAAAGGGACGGGGGAGGGGGGTTAGTTGGTGTTAAGAAGGTAACTTACATGGGAGAAGTTGTAAGAAGAGAATAGGGGTATAATTCTTAGTTCGAGAGAAGGACTAATTAGGAGTGAGGGAGGTTTAAGAATTATCCCTGAATTACGCAAGAGAGAAAAGGGAGTTCCCTTTGTTCTATGGGATCAGGCATGGGGGGCTTTTTTGCTTAATGAGCTGAAGCATGGCCGATTTGTGATTGGATGCAATAGGGAGAGGAACAATGGGAGGGGGGTATAAAAGACAAGGCGTGGGGTCAGGGTGTGTATTGCAGTTAATTTTCTTTTACTCCCACCCAACCCACCCTGTTTGTTTCTCTTTCACAGATGCTGGTTCTCTACAACAACGGAAAGGTCACGCATCAGAAGCGCCACGGATAGGGGCAATGCAGTGGTGATTTCACCACTCATTCAAGACCGCCTGTGGTTTCCCATATGGAAATATGCCATGTTGCATGAACCCGGTTCATGGTTTATATGGCCATGTCGGGGGGATTGTCTAAATATGGACATGGTTAGTCTACCTATTCCATCAAGTTATACACCATGTTACATGAAGCCAGCCTGTGGTTTTTGAACGGCCAGGGTTGGGGGATTGTTCTTTGATTAAAAGCATGGTTTAGAGCAATTATTATCGATCAGATAGTATCCCAAGTAGCTTGAAGCCAGTTGGTGTTTTTTTTACGGTCACAACTGGGTGGATTGTGCTTAAATTGGGTACTTTACCATGTGGCAGGAAGCCAGCTGGTGGTTTGAACGGCCACAGCTAGGGGATTGCGCTTTAAGATGGACATGGTTTAGGTTAGGGAGGAGCGGTGAAATAGGCGGCCTGGCACGTGGAGGGCGATAGTGGGGGGAGCGTCTGCAGGGTACGGGGTGAGTTGTGGTTTCATACGGCCAGGCTCAGGTGCCTTCCTGGTTTGCAGATCCTCTCGGCCTGCTATCTGCCATAAAAATAAACTGAGCAGATGTGTGGTCAGCCTGCTTAGCCACGTGGGGCGCTATTTCTGGGCAATGCTTGTGGTGCATTGCAGTTGCCAGTGTTATCTGGCTGCCAGTGTTATCTGGTGTAGCGTATTTGGCATACGAGGATCGATAATAATTATTCTGCCTTAGAGGCAAAGAATTTGGCCTTAAGTAATAAAAGACGTGACCTTTTCAAAATGCCAATACTTTGTTGTGTTTTCATTTACGGGAAAAGAGACGGGGGAGGGGGGGTTAGTTGGTATTAAGAAGGTAACTTACATGGGAGAAGTTGTAAGAAGAGAATAGGGGTATAATTCTTAGAGGTAATTTCAGGTAAAAATCTATGAAAAAAGGAGAGGTGGCATGGTGTGTGGTGGGTCTGGGGAGAGGTGGCATGGAATGTGTTGTGGGTCTGTGGAGAGGTGGCATGGTGTGTGTTGTGGGTCTGGGGAGAGGTGGCATGGTGTGTGTTGTGGGTCTGGGGAGAGGTGGCATGGTGTCTGGGTCTGGGGAGAGGTGGCGTGGTGTGTGTTGTGGGTCTGGGGAGAAGTGGCATGGTGGGTCTGGGGAGAGGTTGCATGGTGGGTCTGGGGAGAAGTGGCATAGTGTGTGTTGTGGGTCTGGGAGAGGCGGCATGGTGGGTCTGGGGAGAGGTGGCGTGTGTGTGGTGGGTCTGGGGAGAGGTGGCATGGTGTGTGTGGTGGGTCTGGGAGAAGTGGCATGGTTTCTGGTGGGTCAGGGAGAGGTGGCATGGTGTCTGGTGAGAGGTGGCATGGTGTGTGTTGTGGGTCTGGGGAGCGGTGGCATGGTGTGTGTTGTGGGTCTGGGGAGAGGTGGCATGGTGTGTGTTGTGGGTCTGGGGAGAGATGGCATGGTGTCTGGGTCTGGGGAGAGGTGGCATGGTGGGTCTGGGGAGTGGTGGCATGGTGTGTGTGGTGGGTCTGGGGAGAGGTGGCATGGTGTGTGTGGTGAGGTGGCATGGTGTCTGGTGGCATGGTGTGTGTGGTGGGTCTGGGGAGAGGTGGAATGGTGTGTGTGTGTGGTGGGTCTGGGGAGAAGTGGCATGGTGTCTGGTGGGTCTGGGGAGAGGTGGCATGGTGTGTGTGGTGGGTCTGGGGAGAGGTGGCATGGTGTGTGTTGTGGGTCTGGTGAGAGTGGCATGGTGTGTGTTGTGGGTCTGGGGAGAGGTGGCATGGTGTCTGGGTCTGGGGAGAGGTGGTGTGTTGTGGGTCTGGGGAGAAGTGGCATGGTGGGTCTGGGGAGAGGTGGCATGATGTGTGTGGTGAGTCTGGGGAGAGGTGGCATGATGTGTTGGTGAGTCTGGGGAGAGGTGGCATGATGTGTGTGGTGAGTCTGGGGAGAGGTGGCATGATGTGTGTGGTGAGTCTGGGGAGAGTGGCATGTCTGGGGAGAGGTGGCATGGTGTGTGTGTGCGTCTGGGTAGAGGTGGCATGATGTGTGTGGTGAGTCTGGGGAGAGGTGGCATGATGTGTGTGGTGAGTCTGGGGAGAGGTGGCATGGTGTGTGTGGTGGGTCTGGGCAGAGGGCATGATGTGTGTGGTGAGTCTGGGGAGAGGTGGCATGGCGTGTGTGGTGAGTCTGGGGAGAGGTGGCATGGTTTGTGTGGTGGGTCTGGGGAGAGGTGGCATGGTGTGTGTGGTGGGTCTGGGGAGAGGTGGCATGATGTGTGTGTGGTGAGTCTGGGGAGAGGTGGCGTGTCACTGTGTGTTGGATGAGTCAAAGTCAATGTGTGTGCTTGGAGACAAGGGGAGTCATTGTGTGTATATGTCAGTGTTGGTCTCTGTATGCATTTGGATGTCGGTAAGGTGGGCTATTCAGCAAATGTTGGGTGTTTCACAACATGAGGATCCAAACAGAGAGGAGAAGCTTCATATTGAGGCTTTTTCTCTTTTGTTGAACGAATATATATATATATATATATATATGAGAGAGAGACTTTGGTTAGTTCCTGCACTTCTTTCTTTAGGACTTGACTCCTGCTGTGCTCGTTACACTCAATCTCCCCAGAACAATGAACAGGGTCTGTCCCAGTGGCGTCATTAGGGTTGGTGTCACCCGGTGCGGTAACTTATGGTGTCGCCCCCCCCAAGTTTTACAGGGTTTTTTTAACTACTTTTACGCATAAATCAGTACTCCCATATAATACTGAATGCTCATAAACGGCGCACTTTACTGTGAGGTTTATTGCTGCGGAGCTCTGTGATATGCTCATACACAAATTTGGGCAAACAGCCAGCAAGTACGGTGCCTGTTCGAAGGCAGTGAACGTCCCCATAGAGAAGTAATCTGTTCAGAGACACCGAACAGCAAAGAAATGTTCTGATGTCCGGTGTTTTCATTTGGCAGGTTTATTCAGGCGAACGAACACCATAGGTTTAAATGTTAAAAATATTCAGTTTTTTATCCAATATCTAATAAACCGTTTATTCCTTTAATCCGTATTAAAAAATCTCTTTATTGATTGATTTTATTTTTTTTGTATCTTTTAGGTATTTTTCAAAAAAAATAATTCCAATTTGTTTTCTAATAGCGTTTTTTTTTTCTGTAACAGCCCTTTTTATTATCATTCATAGGAATTTATATGTTAATTCCAGACATTTTCGTTCAGTAGTTTTTTTTAAAACAGTGGACGATGGGATTGCGGCGGCATTCGGTGGCTGATTCCCTGCACTTCAGGGACCTTGCGGTGAATTCACCGGGGAAAATTGATTCCTGAAAATACAGGGAACAACAGAACACTGAAATGTCTGCGTCATTTCAGTGCTCTGTGAATATCCTGTTTGTGGTGATTTTTTTGCTGCCCCCTGGAAAGTGCCAGCCTAGGCCTTGCCTACCCAGGAAATACTTGAAAATGAGAGAATTCTCAATGTATCGTTCCTGGTAAAATATTTTTGGGCTGTACCCCCCACCCCCCCTTTGCGACACCACTGGTCTGTTCTCATGTGGCTCATGAGCCCTGCGAACCCTTTCCATACGAGGGGCCCGGTGGCCCCCAGCTCACATGTAATATATTGCCCCCAGGTCACACATGGATATATTTTCCCCCAGGCAACATGGATATCTTGCCCCCAGCTCACATGTATATATTTTGTCCCCAGCTCACGTGGATATATTTGCCCCCAGCTCAGATGAATATACTGTATTTGCCCCTGCTCACATGGATATATATTTGCCCCCAGCTCTCACCTCCTCTGCCAGGCTCTGAGTACCCGCCAGTCGCTTTTCTCCCTACGAGAGGCCGCCAGCATGCAGCTTGGCCGCTCGCCTGGGAACCTCCTGACCAGTGCAGACACATTCTCGCAAGATCCGGAGTTCACGGTCTCGCGGCTGCGCTGTTCAGATGGTTCCCAGGCAAGCGGCCAAGCTGCATGCCGGCGGCCGCTCGTAGGGAGAAAAATGGCCGGCGGCGGCGGGTCGTAATATTTTCTCAGGGGTGAATTGCCCCGTTGCCCCCCCTGGATCTGCCCCTGAAATTAACACACTTTTCAGAAGGCCAACAATTCACTAAAAATATTTTTTTTATTGGTCTTAGTGAATTGGTGGGTTTTAGTTAAATGTGAAACAAATCATAACAATTAAAAGAACCAAAGGCAACTACTTCAGTCAAATAAATGAACTTTTCCAAGACATTCTAATTTATTGAGATGCACCTGTAATTTCTTCACGTTTGATGTCTGACATGATTGTAATCTAAAAGACACATCTGTAGTAACCATCACCTGACGTTTTATGCCTGTGATTCTATGCATATTTGGATGCGACACACATGTCACTGTATCCACACACACATTAAGGTGTACCGCTGAAGGCCTTCCATACTCAAAATCCTTTCTCCCAGCAGTAGCAGGATACTGCTGTTCTCACACCTTCAACATAGGCTGCAACCTCAACAATTCCCAGACACCACTCCTTCACCCAGAGCGCTGACATGGGGAATTGGTTTTCTTATAATAATATTTAGGCTGATGTGCAGAGATTGAGCCCAATATAATTTTTTAAAAATTTGGGTCAAAATACAGACATTTTCTCATCGGCGTGTAGCTTCTCCCCTTCAGCTCAGGGCTACCGAAATACAGGAATCCCGGCAGGTTTTATTAATGCAATTTGCATATGTACATTGTGTACACGGCACAGATTGCACATCGCTCGGAATGACGCATTATTGTACACAATTTCCCTAGAGAAAAAAAGGAGGTGTACAATGGAGGCGCTAGTGATTAATGAAATAATATGTTTGTGTTGTGCAGCCAACTGGGATTAAAGCACAAAATCTCGACAGAAATGTGTTGATGTGCAGCAAAAAAGAAGAGAGGTCCTAGTGACGCAATTGGTTATCAAATAGGGTATAATGGGTATAAATTTCCCTAGCGCCTGCGCAGAATGACAGATGAGTTGGTTCTGTGCATTTGCGCTCAGCGCCAATCAGCTCATGTCTCCCACATTGATTGTTACTGTGATGATGTCAGCATGTAGAGGGTGCTGATATCATAAGTGTTCAATTTGGTGACCGGAGAACAGGATATCCAAATCCCACCTTCCTGGTGACGCTTGTGTGGACGACGGAGACTCTCCTGCTTCTCAGAGTGATTTCAGAAAAATGGGACAGCAAAGAAGGACAGGGAGATAAAGCTGAAGTGATTAGGGTGTGTAGAGTGTCCATTTAAAGCGAGAGAGACACAGAGACACAAGGGGTACATGGGGAGAGACGGGAAAGACGGTGCAGACATCACTGGTCTCTGAGTGGTCCCTGGCTTTTTTTTTCAGGCAGAGGAAACCGCTCTACTTCACACAAGAATATGGGGCAAACGGGGCTGGAAGGAGGTGGGACAAAGGGAGGGGGTGCTCCATGCAGTCTGACCACTTTAAACAGGTGAAGTGGTCAGGGTGTGTAGCAGTAGCGTAACTACCAGGTCGCAGCGGTCACACTTGTGACGGCCCTGGTATTCCACCACTGGAGGGGGGCCAGGCAGTGGTGATTCTTTAACCCTTTAAGGACTTCCAAATTGTATTGCCATTTTAAGAGTGCAAAAAATACCTGTATACATGTGTCCTGCACTATTCAAAAAATGCTGGTTTCAAAACCTAATAATACTATAACCTATGGCCTAGTATCCCTATTATATGTAGCGCTGCTTTAAAGACTGTGTTCTGCTGCATTTAATTATTATGGCCACCAGAGGGAGACAGAGACATAATGGACTATGCTGGACAAAAACTGAACTACACCTCCCATCATGCTTTGCGTGAGGACAGGAAGGGGGTGGAGGAGGAAGAGGAAGGAGATCAGCAGCCTCGTGGAAGGCATGAGCAGAGTGAGCGGAGCGGTGAAAGGTGGAGGACGCACGTGAGAACTGTCAAGGATCGCGACCAGGCCGGAGTACAGGCGCTGCCTCACTGGTGCTGGAGATCGGGACAGTGACCGTGCGGAGACCTACCTACGCAGCGCTGAGAGGTCTGGATGTCAATCTGGTTCTGGCTGGACCCCGAGTTAGGAGACCGCGCTGATCGATTGGGAGTGCAGGCGGTGGATCGTTGTTTCAGTTGCGGAGATTCGACAAGCAGGGAGCGGATCCAGTGGCACAGAGTCCCAGTACACAGCGGAGAAGATTCTTGATCAGGTGCTGGACAGTTTGTCTATCAGATGGGTGAGAGGCCTCCCAGGCCGCAGTTCCCAAATAAGAAACGCACGCTGCAGTATTGTTTAAATCCACAGGGCCCCAACGTGACTAGTCGAAGATTGTTTTATTTCATTCACTGGCCAGTTGAATACAGTACCCGGGTACCCGAGACAATACACATACACATTTTTGAGCTAATATTCACGGGACTTACACTGCAGAACTGAGGGGGTTAACCGTTTCTTTTGCCGCCGCGCGTTTTTCCCACGTTACGAATTCTTGCCATTTAAATACCATATATACGTAATATATGCTGCTTTATTGGGATCAGTAAAGCATATAATACATAAAAATCCACAACAGTGCTGGTGTATAGTTATTTCCTAGTGCGGTGAGACTAACCCGAGGTTTATTCAGCGGCTCCGCCGGGAGTGAGCGCTACATATATATCCATTAGCTATGGAATTTAATGCTATGGTAATATTAATATACTAGGGATACTAGTCCATAGGTTATAGCATTATTAGGTTTTGAAATCAGCAATTTTTGGATAGTGCATTAGACATGTATACAGCTATTTTTGCAAAATACCCTTTTGCAAAAAATGCAAAACTCTTGCGGGTGGGGGAGTCTTCATGGATTCTTGCCACCGGGGCCGAGGTTTAGAGATCATCCTGACATTACTGGACACATACTTCCCCTCCACCACTATAAAGTTGCTGCCTTCGCTGATGATATATTATTATCCCTTACAGATCCTAACCGCTCCCTTACACATCTCATGTCCGAACTAGACACTTATGGATTATGTCTAACTTTCGGATTAACCAGACGAAATGTGAGGTCATGGGGATAGGCATATCGACATTGACACAGAGGGAGTTGGAAAGATGTTTTCCATTTCGATGGGTGCAACACTCACTTAGATACCTGGGAGTGACGCTGACTAGGGACCTAGACCACTTATATAAGTCTAACTATGAACCTCTCCTGACAGTAGTACAACAAGACCTTAAAAAAATGGAGCTTACCTCATATCTCTTGGCTAGGGAGGATTAACGTCCTAAAGATGAATATACTCCCCAGATTCTTATACCTCTTTCAATCAATCCCTGTAGGAATCCCATCACAATTTTTTGCCCGGCTGAAATCAGCATTTCTCGACTATATGTCTGGAATGGGATACATCCCAGGGTTTCATACGGAGACATGACGAGACACAGGAATAGAGGGGGTTTAGGCCTTCCGCATATGGAATTATATTACTCGGCAGCCCTATTTCTTAGGTTGAGTAATTGGTGCATGTCTGCACCACACAAGTTATGGGTACCGATAGAACAGAAAACAATTCAAATCCCGATAGCTTCCTTACCATGGCAGACAGCACCCCTCACAAACCTACTTCGCTCTTCGCATCCTCTTATTTCCCCAACCCTTTTAAAATGGCGAACATTACGAAAATCACTGCAACTCTCAACACATCCATCACCATTATTGCCTCTTACTTTTAACCTACTTTTTCCAGCTGGTATGTCCAACAATTTTTGGCCTACGCTATAGGAGGGACCATACCTTCCCCTTCATAAATGTCTGATAAACTCCAAGCCAATCCCTAAACTATTGTTGCCTCCAGATGAATATGCCACTCCAATTTCAGACTACCGATATTACCAGCTCCGACACTTCATAGCGTCATTAGGCCACCCGACCTCTCTTAGACAGGATGAATCCCCCTTTGAGACACTTTGCACTATTGACCCACACCAGCCACACATGCTATCCACTATATACGGTACGCTCCTAGACGCCTCAGCTCCCCTCATTCCCTTATATGCAACAAGATGGAGCACAGAGATGGGTGACCTGATTCCGGAAGATAAATGGGACGTGATATTTCAAATAGCTGCCCACTCGTCCCGTAGTCTACATGTACAACAGTCACATTATAAATTCCTGTCTAGGTGGTACCTCACTCCCTCGAGATTACATAAAATGTATCCGAACTGTGATGTATTGTGCTGGCGATGTACGAAAGAACCGGGAACCTATTTACATATTTGGTGGGAATGCTCCCACATTCAAGCATATTGGACGTCCATTTTCGCAGAGATCAATGAAATCACGGGATTAGACCTGTTACCCTCTCCACAAGGAGCTCTATTTCACCTGGTCCCCCTCTCCCCTATCACATACAGAAAGTCTCTGGCCATTCACCTGTTTAATATGGCAAAATCATTGATTCCCAGGCACTGGCGCTCCATACATACTCCGACAATCTCGGAATGGATTACAGCAGTAGATAATATACAAGTAATGGAGATGTATTTTACTATGGATAACAATTATGCTAAATATTTCGCAACTTGGTATTGGTGGACGGACTATCTTACTAAACGACCACGTAAAGCACTCATACCGGGTAGTACTGACACACCTCACTAAGGTTGCCCTAGGATTCAGACTCTCACCCAATGACCCATCTGCGTTTTCTTGCTTTCTATAACACTGTACTCTACCTTATGAAACTTACAACCAGTATAGCTTTTAAATGGAACACTTGTTACTGTATACGAACTTTTACTTCCCTTGTTTCCCCCCCTTTTTTAGATAGTACTTAATATACGTAATATGATATGTCGCATACTTCCATGTGGCAAGATAATGTCATGATAACCAAAGAGGAAAGTCTCTTGTTTATTCTTTTTTCTGTATCTTTATTTACAAAAGATGTTTCAAATTGTGTTAATTTTGATGAAACTTAACAAAAATAAAAATATATTATTTAAAAAAAAAAAAAAAAACCTTTATAACAAGCAGCGCTGGGAGAAGAGAGGGACTTTATAAAACGTGTGTTATCTCCCCTCCCGCTCTGCATAATAGGGGCTTAGGTCTGATACATTTTATATTATCCAGGAGCACTATCCCTCTTTCCTCATCTATAATACACGTTTTATATAAAGTCCCTCTCCTCTCCCAGTGCTGCTTGTTATAAAGGGTATTTTACGTCTGATACATTTAGTATCCAGCTCTCACAGTTACTCTGTCATTATGAGCCTTCAGTGTGATTTATTTGAATGTTTTCCCTGGATTTAAAGTGCTTTATTTTATTATAAAAATAAATTTGCACCAGTCATCTCTTCTCTGAACTTTCAGACCGATTTACGTTAATATTTTCCCTCTCCCCTGATTTTATAATCCTGTCTGTCTCCCCCACAGAGATACAAAGTTTAAGTAAAAGTTCCTTCTCCTGTGCTGGATAAGCATTGCATTCTGAAGTTCTGCACCCTCCACATGCCAATGCAGTAGGATGTTCTATACAGAGAGGGGCATTAATTAATGCAGGATGATGTTCTATATTTTATACAGAGAGGGGTATTAATGCAGGAGGATGTTATATACATTATACAGAGAAAGGTATAAATTGAGGAGGATGTTCTATACAGAGAGGGACATTAATAATTAATTCAGGAGGATGTTGTATACATTATACAGAGAGGGGTATTAATTAATGCAGGAGGATGTTCTATACATTATACAGAGCGGAGCCTTTTTTTTTTTTAGCCCTTTAAATCCAATGGCTGTGAGCACTGAGATCGGCTGTTTGTTACATTATCTCTCAGTACAATGTATCAGGCTCAGCTGTTACAGTAACTGACTGCTGCTCATCACAGCGCTCAGAGTTTCATTAAAACAAGGAAATAATATTGATATAACCTCTTATATATAAAGATATTATTTACTAGTTTTACTGAAACTCTGAGCGCTGTGATGAGCAGCAGTCAGTTACTGTAACAGCTTTGCCTGACACATTGTGCTGAGAGTGAGAGATACTGTAACAAGCAGCGATCTCAGCCCTCTGCTCTGAGGAGCCACTACAATAGTAATTGTATCTGCTGGTTTTCGGATGAATGAAATTAGTTTTCATACTAAAAAACTGAAAACGAATTTCTTTAGTAGCTAAATAAATTGCATTTTAGGACTAATCCATTCTTTCAAAACGAAATTTTGTGCTATGCACATGAATGCAGTCCTATATTAAAAAGATTTGCATCTGTTAAAGGCGTCAGTGCATCCAGATATTGTGCTTTTGGTGCCAGGCCAGCAAGTGCATTCATACAGTAACCCCTCTGTAGTATTGTGGAAGAATGCAGGGGTGGACCATGTGATCCTATATTAAAAAGATATGATTCTGGTCAAGGCGTCAGTGCACCCAGATATTGTGCCTTTGGTTCCAGACTGCCAGGCCAGCAAGTACAATCATACAGTAACCCCTCTGTAGTATTGTGGAAGAATGCAGGGGTGGACCATGTGATCCTATATTAAAAAGATATGATTCTGGTCAAGGCGTCAGTGCACCCAGATATTGTGCCTTTGGTGCCAGACTGCCAGGCCAGCAAGTATCATCATACAGTAACCCCTCTGTAGTATTGTGGAAAAATGCAGGGGTGGACCATGTGGTCCTATATTAAAAAGATATGATTCTAGTCAAGGCGTCAGTGCACCCAGATATTGTGCTTTTGGTGCCAGACTGCCAGCAAGTACTATCATACAGTAACCCCTCTGTAGTATTGTGAAAGAGTGCAGGGTTGGACCCTGCGGTTCAAAAAATTAAAATGATATAGATGTGGCACAGGCGTCATTGCAGCCAAATATTGCGCCTTTCATGGCAGCAAGTGCCTTCACACCGTAACCCTTTTGTGGTATTGTGGAAGAGTGCAGGGTTGGACCCTGCGGTTCAAAAAATTAAAATGATATAAATCTGGCACAGGCGTCAGTGCAGCCAAATATTGCGCCTTTCATGGCAGCAAGTGCATTCACACCGTAACCATTTTGTGGTATTGTGGAAGAGTTCAGTGCTGGAGGTTTTGTGAATTCAGAAGACATCCCCGATCTATTCCGGTACGTCAGCATCAGGGGATTGATAACTGCTGATCCAGGACTGATTCATTTTTATAAATGTCAGCCGGTCTACAGAGTTGGTGGACAGATGCACTCTTTTGTCTGTGACAAAACCTCCAGCGGCACTGAACGTCCTTTCAGAAAGCACGCTAGATGAAGGGCAACCGAGTAGCTGCATAGCATATTGGCTAAGTTCTGGCCAGTGATCCAATCTCAACACCCAGTAAGCCAGTGGATCATCTGCTGGAAAGGTATCCAGGTCTGCCCTTGCCCCTAGGTAGTCCTGCACCATATGGTGAAGACGCTGGCAATGGGTGCCTAAATTTGACGTCCCTGGGCGTCGTGGACTAAAAAAATAAAAAAATGCATCAGTCAACTGGCTCTGGCCTTCACCACTATTCCTCTGATCATCCACAGCCTCAGAAGCACCTGTGTCATCACTTGGTAACCTACCAGTGCCTGGAAAGGTGTTACACAAGTGTCGCTTTAGAGTGTCTTCAAGTTTTTTCATCCTGTGCTCGCTCTGTGCGGGCAGGATGAGCTCTGCAACTTTACCCTTGTATCGTGGATCAAGAAGGGTTGCCAACCAGTAATGATCCCTCTACTTGATAGCACGAATCCTGGGGTCCCTTAGCAGGCTTTGCATTATAAGGGAGCCCATGCAGCGTAGGTTGGAGGTGGCATTAGCTTCCGAGTCTTCCTGGTCAATGATGATGACCCCATCGTGCACTCCCTCCTCCCAGCCACGTACTAGCCCTTGTGTTTCTGGGCACACGAAACCCTCCCTTGAGGAATCCCCACCTTCAATGCCCCCACTACTTAAATATTCCTCCTCCTCCTCATCCTCCTCCTGTCTGATCTGAGGAGGACCCGCTGGAATGCTGTCTGCGGAAAGACTGGGGCCTTGAGAGCTAGGGAAGGCCTCCTCTTCCTCCCGCTGCTCTGCCTCTAGAGCCACATCTATAATTCCCCGCAGAGTGAGCTTTTTTAAAACTCTCTAGCAAGGTTAAGTGACTGCCTTTAAAACTTCTCGGCAATGTTAACGCTTTATGCCTTCTGAATAAACATTCTATCAGCAGGACACACTGTTGCCTAGGTTGCTTAGAGTGTATGAAGCCTGTGGGGACGCAGGGCAAACTCGGCAAGTATCGGCAAATGTTAGAACTTCAATACGCCACTGCTCAGATTGAAAACGGCTGTATGCAAAATAAATGTCTGTGAGACAGCTGCCCTAAAGTGCAAAAGTGCTTTTTAGTTTTCTACAGCAAGGTTAAGAGATTGCTTTCAAATTTATGGCAATGCTAATGCCTTCTGAATAAACAGCTTAACGGCAAGGTA
>RXON01001687.1:0-12539 GCA_009667805.1 Leptobrachium leishanense | reverse complement strand
ATATACAATAAAAAACAATTAAAATCCTGCTCGATAGACCAGGCATAATTACAACAATCACTTCTAGGTGGTTCATTAACCCTTCAATGCCATAAAAAATAGAGTAGATTATGATCAACCTTACGACTGTCCCTTAGAGAAATACATCCTTATTGAGCCCACGTGGCCAAAGGGTATCCAGCTTAAATATCCAATTTTTTTCTTTCTTTTTTAATAATGATGTCTGATCTCCCCCCGTCTTAATTGAGAAACATGATCAATAACTTGAAAACGCAGTTGAGAAATTGCATGATTCTCTTTACAAAAATGCTGCGGTATCGGCAAGCCAATTTTGCCTGTACGAATAGTTGATTTATGCTGTGTGATTCTTTCTTTAATCTTCCTTGTGGACTCGCCCACATATACTGTACAAGACCACAAGGGCATTTAATCAAATAGATTACAAACGAACTATTACAAGTGAAAAAATCCTTAATCCTATATTGTTCACCTGTATGTGGATGTGAAAACCTCTCCCCCTTGATCACTGCATTACAGCAGCTTCAGGAGAGGCAGGAAAAGTCCCAAACTTTAGTACTTCAAAAATGTTTTGTCCTTATTAGTGGTTGGACAGATCTGCTCTCACTAACGCATCCTTAAAATTTCTATTTATTTGATATGCGAAAATTGTGGAGTTTTAAATTCTTTAATCCCTGGAAAACCTCAATTAAGGATTTTCCATTTTTTTATGATGATTGCGTTAACCCCTTCGACTAGCTCTATTAAAGGTAGTGGTAAAAACAATTTTGTTCACTGTGTTTTTATTCGTTTCAGATAATTTTGATCAACTATTTTTCCTTTTTAAAACCTTTTGTTCTGGTTTTTATTTTAAAGTCAGACCATTGGGGTCAGTTTAGCGTTTTTTAAATCGTTTTGTTAATTTTTTTTTGTTCCTGTCATTTTTTTTAATGTGATTAAATAAAGTTGTGAAATGTATATTCATAAGAAAAAAAGGATCTTTATTTTTTTTAAAAAGAACACGATAGATTCGCCAGAATTATCGTATCGACAGAATGAATTATCGGATCCGAAAAAAAAAAAAAATTATTATAAAAAAATATATAAAGTATAAAAAAAGTAAACCATAGTAGTTTACGTCAAAACGAATAGAGTTAGACAGTTTGAAACGAGGAGAACAGACGTTCCGAAAAAACCCAAAATTTCCGAAATCACGAAAAATCGATACAAAAAACGAGCAAAGTGACCCGAAAACACGAAAAATGGTCGATATTCCGAAAAAAAAATGTACACGAAAAGCGAGCCAAACCGAACCGAATCGAAACAGAAACCGGTCGAAATGATCCGAATCGAAAATTTTAAACAACCGAACAAATCGAACCGAAGAATAAATAGGTGCACAAGCCTAATATATTTAAGAGAGATATACATTTATATATATATATATATATATACTGTATATACACACCACCCCCCTACCCCAAGTGAGTGGGACACTATCGCCAAAAAAAGACAAATTTTTATGTTATTTATTTTATGTTGCTGATATCTTACATATGATTTGGGTTTCTCTTGTGTTTAGTTAAAGTATATTTTACTCTATATGTGTCACTGGGTACATCCATTGTGTGATATTTTGTGTTGTATAATATATAAATTATATATTATATATTATAACAGCCAAAGGTTCCTGGCACTCAAGGGCTCTAAACTTCAAAGTCGTTCAGATAATCATAATAAACAACACCATTGGTCCTGATTAAAGTTATTATATAATGAAATGATGCTGTTACTAAATAAAGTATAAAAGATTTGAGGAGACGCTGGAGAAGAGGCTCTACTAATGAACGTATATATAATCAATTGTGCTCGGTCACTGGAAATCTTGTATGACATCTCTGAAAAGGTGAAAAAACCTCAATCACTATTTAATCTGTATGGGAACAGGATAATTAAGTCAGAAATCCAGTGCATCTCATTCCTGGACGTTTTACCATCAAAATCCTCACCCCTGACAGTTTCTGCACTTTAGTAATGCCCGTGAAATGCAGACCTACAGGGTTACACTGACGTGTTTCCTTAAAATATAATGTAAACCCAATTTGGATATTTCTATGATGTTTTTTTACTCGTATCTATAGAGAGGCTTTTCTGTTTTGCTTTCATATCGATATTTACCAAAACTCACTGAACTGCCATTTGCACAAAGCTCATTTTGTACTGATAAAAATATTTCTCATTTCTTATTAAGATGTGATATATGTCACAATTACCGATTTCTACTGAAATATACAGAAGCTATACAAAGTTTCAGTAGCTACAGTTGTGTGGCATTTTATGTGATGTCAAATGAGCACTTGAACATTCTATATATCATTTAAATACAGCTTTAAATTAAAAGTACGAAATGATGCGACACTGAAAGGGTTAACTTATAGTTCAACCAAATCATTTTACATTAACAACTTCATTACATTAACTAGTCCTTTAGAATCACTGCGTTGACACGTTCAGTAAACAAGTTTACTGCGATGTCACATTCTAGAATGTCACTCCTCTGATGTCACTTCAGCACGGATATAATCAGGGCACGAGATCTTGAAGAGCATTGCGAGTTTTGAGAACTTGGTGAGCGAGAGTAGACTACTAATACATTGTGAGTTGAAAAATCCTTTTCAGAGATGGCAAGGTGCTTAATGCTTTTGCTGATAGCATCTTGCTGTCTGGTTTTATTTGGATTCCCCATACGGAGACTGGAAGGTAATTCTTTCATTTATTCTCTTACTTTTACTATGTATTATTATATGGGAAGACAATGGATTCATCAACCTATAAACTCATGATCTCCAGGTTTTTTCGTAATTTTGTTTTATACATGTTTTGCTAAATCTAGAATAAAGCAGAGTGGTGGATCGGGGCATTGGCCCAGAGCCGAGCGGTTCTCTCCCTATAAGTATAGGTGCTAGGCTATCATTCATGTTTTACGTAATCGATTTGGCTCATAAAGTTACATAGTATGTAAAGAAAATATATTTGCAGTTCATATGAGATACTTTTTGTTACGGTTTGTTTCCTCTGCTAAACGTATGATAATTGTTGCTAATGCAAATGTTAAGAGAAAATAATAAAAATCCCAAAACACTGCAACCTCTCAAGATCAGAAATGGAGAGAGTGTATAGGTGGGATTTACTAAGCGTCAGCTCTGTGCTCATGGGTGGTACAGGGGCGTCTTGTGATACATTGTTTCTAGTGAGCAAGAACTGTCGCTAGTAGTACTCACTACAGTTCGCATTAGACAGTAAAGTTTTTTCATTTGCCGAACCTCAAAAAGACTCCTCTCCTGGATAGTGGTAATAAATGTAACCCGATAACTGTTCACTTTTCCTGAATTAATGCTCGAATATTGTCAAGAAACTCATTGCATATATTTTTGTTTTAATATCTGTACAAAATGTAACAATGTAAAGACATTCCTTTTGAATAAATATTTTGCATTGTAATTTGCAGGCTCTGATGGAGTTCTTCTTGTAGAATTCAATTCGGAAGAGAATGTAACATCCAATTCTTCCTGGACTGGACTGATTAGAAAACAAGGTAAAGTAACTATATCCAAATCTGATCTGTGTGTTGTCCATTGAAAGCCCGGCTTCTACAATTCTTATTATGCTTTACTTATAAAGCGCCAGCATATTCCGCAGCGATGAACAATGGGCATGATATAGACAGGGTTACAATACATTGAGACTGAACAACATTTGATAAACCGCTACATGAGAAAACGAGTGACCTATTCCCGTGGGAACTCACAATCTAGAAGGGTTGGTGGTGGAAACAAGAGGAGAGGACTGCAAGGTGGGAGTGATGGACTGGTTGGAAACAGGAGGAGAGGACTGCAATGTGAGACTGATGGACTGGTTGGGGCAGTGAGGTGTATTAGTGAGTTGCGTGCTAGGCGACCTCACCTCACCATTTAAACATACAAAGATACAAACATTCATTTAACACTTTATAAAATATTAAAGGTGTATTGATATTCTGTCAGAAATGTATTTTTCCATTCTCAGATTGATTTTGTGCTTTATGTACACTCTTCGCATGCTCACAAAGGGCAACATTCATACGTCAGCAATGTTAACACTAGAATTTGACTTCATGCCTGTTGCTGTAAAGCCCATATTCTACACCAGCATGTAATGAGTTACAAAGCAAGGCCTTTATAAACCAGAATATATGGAGTTTAAGGTTTATCCAACCCCCACCCATGCCACAATATTCACCCAAAAACCAAGATTAAATTATAAATGTGTTAAAAAATAATATACAATCTAGTTTTGAGGTCTCATTCCCCATCTGTCCCAATGCAACGTATATGGATGATCAGGGCCGCCATCAGGGCATTACAGCCCATGCTGCAGTAAGGGGCCCGGCCGACTGGGGGGGCCCGCCATCGGTAGCTTTGATTACTTTAGGCCGCAGGCCTCTGGAGGAGGTACTGCGGCCTACTTGGGCCTGGCTGCCCTGTGAGCAGCAAGATGGCCGCCGAGTCACGTGGGGAGGGGGCCCCAGGCCCACACTGGGTGACACCCTCTTGGAGGGTGACACCACTCAGGGCCAGCCTTTGTATCATCCTGCCTCTGTGTGCTCATCCAGCGCTGTGTCTCTGTGGGGAGAGATCAAAGCTGTGCTGAGAAACTCCGCCCCCGGCCGGCACAAGCCCCGCCTCTCCATGTGACAGCCGTGGGTCTGGGAGAGGAGGGGGAGCAGCCCTTCCACCATCATGGCTGCCCCTTGCTTCCCCTGGCTCTGGAGTCTGCACATTGCCTGCCCTGCCCCTTCCTCACACAGCACCACCTCAAGCACGTGCCTGTGGATGGGAGAAGGAGAGAAGCCATGCTGAGGAGCAGCTGCCCTGACACCCTGCACATGCTGGATCTGGACAGAGGCAGGTAACAGATGCTGCACTGGGAAGGGTAGAAGAGGGGGGCTAGAGAGG
Organism: Leptobrachium leishanense; assembly: GCA_009667805.1. Classification (NCBI taxonomy): domain Eukaryota; kingdom Metazoa; phylum Chordata; class Amphibia; order Anura; family Megophryidae; genus Leptobrachium; species Leptobrachium leishanense. Next base: position 7,548 of record RXON01001687.1, on the reverse strand, counting down.
TGACAGAATGTACACTGTGGGCTGGGGGGGGGGTGATAGAGAGAACACAGGGGGCTGGGGAGAGGTCAGTCAATCCATCCATCCATCCATCCATCCCACTGTCTATCCATCCATCCCTGTCTATCTGTCCATCCATCCATCCATCCCTGTCTGTCTATCTGTCCATCCATCCATCCCTGTCTGTCTATCTGTCCATCCATCCCATCCATCCCTGTCTGTCTATCTGTCCATCCATCCCTCCATCCATCCCTGTCTGTCTATCTGTCCATCCATCCCTCCATCCATCCCTGTCTGTCTATCTGTCCATCCATCCCTCCATCCATCCCTGTCTGTCTATCTGTCCATCCATCCCTCCATCCATCCCTGTCTGTCTATCTGTCCATCCATCCCTCCATCCATCCCTGTCTGTCTATCTGTCCATCCATCCCTCCATCCATCCCTGTCTGTCTATCTGTCCATCCATCCCTCCATCCATCCCTATCTGTCTCCATCCCTCCATCCATCCCTGTCTGTCTATCTGTCCATCCATCCCTCCATCCATCCCTGTCTGTCTATCTGTCCATCCATACCAGTCCGTCCATCCCACTGTCTATCCATCCATCCCTCTGGATGTAACGCTACATTCCTAGAGTTAAAACGTGGGCGCTAGGGAGGAAAAACTGCGCCCGCAGTTTTCACCCTTGCGCCCGCGTTTTAATGCTAGATTACAATACAGGCGCAAAAAATGCTGCTTGCATTGTTACTGCGCGTTAACACCCGGGATGCTCGCGGCAGCATTAAGCGCAGCTGCGCGCATCCTCTCAATGGAGTCCATAGGACTCCATTGAAGCAGACGCCGGCAGTCACATGACCAGCTGGATCTCGCCTTGCGAGATCCGGACGGTGAGTGCAGTGATACTCAGTGGGATACTGCAGGGACTTTTTTCCCCAGTCTTAACCTGCTCCACCGGCCAGAGGAGGCGGTCCTCGCCGCGGGACAGGAGGTGAGTATCTGCTCACTTTTTTAATTTTTTTGGATGGTGTTAACGGATTCTGCAGAAGCGGAATCCGTTAACACCAGGTTCTGGCTGTGGTTAACTTTCCACTAACCAGAGCTGAATGTTAATCAGCGCTGGGACTTTGTAATCCTAACGCTGATTAACACTTTGCGCTCCCCATGTTAAGTATACGGAGCGAAAGTACAGTAACCTCGCGCTGAAAAGCACAAGATACCAAACGCAAACGGGTTACTTAACCCATTAGCGTTTGGATTGAAATATGCGATAAATACTTGGGCTAACGTTAATGCTCACTCAGGTGAGTGTAAACGTTAGCACCAAGTATGTAATGTGGTCCATTGCCTTTACTGTTAGAGATCTATTGCTGTGGATCCTGTGTACGTTCATACTCCCTGCCTTTACTGTTGGAGGTCTATTGCTGTGGTGCTCTGATATGCTCATACGCACTGCACATTACTGAGAGTTCTGTTGCTGTGGTGCTTTGCCAGTGGAATTATTTAATTATACTTTTATGCTACATTGTTTGCACGAATACACATTTTGTGTGGTTTTAAAGGTATTGGGAGCAACACTCTGTAATCCGATCTTGATTCATATTTTTTTTAATAAAAAATTGAATTTTTTACTGTCTTAACTTATTTGAACCAGATAGATACTTTTTTATGTTAAATGTGCTGTTGTGCGAACAATATGTGTGATTTTAAGATATTGGGACTAACACTCTGTAATGTGATCACGATTCACATTAAAAATTTATTTCCTTTGGGGAGAGGGGGGGGGCCCTATTCTGAGGGTCAGTAAGGGGCCCCAAAATTTCTGAAGGCTGGCCTGTGGATGATATAAAAAATCGTTACTGGTAGCAAAACACTCACACACTCACAATTACTCTTAAAATATCTAAATCTTTCCAGACAGACATTAATCAGGGAGGAGGGAAAATGTCAGGACTGTAATTTATAAACAAACAGACACAACGCAGTTTTTAAATGAAGCCGCCACTTAAATGTAGATGTTTACCATTGATTTAATGAATTTTGGTAGATTTGCTAAAACACCAATACAATTACCGATTGACTATTCTCTTTATAAGTGGCAACTTTCCTGGTTGGGTGCTGCTCTGCCAGCCGCCATGGAGAAGCCTCTGCTGATCTCTAATTGCTTTAGTCAGATTGTAATTTTATCTCTACGATATTGATGTTTGTAATAATTTACCCATTTTCTTCTTATTTTTAAAAGGATCCTTATTGCTATCGAAGATAAGAGGCTGTTTCCAACCAGGTAAGGATTATATTTCCTTAATCATTATGGAATTATTTACTGTTACATAACAATAAATAATTAGCCCTGCTTAATTAAAAAGTGGAATAGGAAAGGTGAAAAATGTAAATATACAGCATCTGCACTTATTAATGTCACTCCGCCATTGGCTGTTACTTCATATAAGATGTACAAATATATTGAGAGTCAGATTATAACGAGAAATTCCATGTTGCTCTTTTCTTATTTGCAGATGGCGCGTCAATGAAAGAACCATCTCCACAACGTAAGTGTTAAGTGACTTTGCTCTATCAGTTTTACATACAATAAATATCAGATTATTAAATTCTGTGCCCCCTTCTGGTCGCATAGAGAGGCGTATTTGGTTTTCTCCTCTCACCACCACCTGAAAGATACAGGGGAAAAAATGGTTCCCTGTGTCCTTTGCCCTGCCGATCACCAATCATAATATCCAATGCATTACACACATTCAACGATTATCAATGTACAAGTTTCCTTCTGTGCATCTAAAGCACTTTGTTTTATAGGTCTCTCTACAACCAACGCGAAGAGGCGGATTATGGATATATTGACGGTCGCTTCATTCCTTATCTTCTGCATTTCGATCCTTGGAGGTGTGATCCTGAGCTCCTGTGTTTAGTAAGTCAGACGATATTTTACTAATATTATTGTTTTAAATTACAAGTATTTAAAACCAAGCAATTATTAGGGTCACATTGTACTTTTTAGTTTTTCCATGTTTCCAATTTACGTTTTATGTAACATTTTTAGTTTCTCCTTCGCTTCAGAATTGTTAATCAACAATAATTTCTCTCTTAAAAACACAATAAGCCGATGATGTTTTGTGACGTATTTCTCTACAGGAGTAATGCAGAACTGTGTTTAATGTATTGCAGTTTGCTGTTAGATAAGCACAATAATCATCAATTGTGATGATATATTTAAATATTAGCTATATTTCAAAGAGATTTCAACCATTTCTATCATTATTCCATTTATTCAAACACTTTTATGTAATTTCCTTTCACCAGAATGTTTCGGCCACTTTTCATGTGTGCCGTTGCCTTGTTCACGTTGCGCCTTTGGAGCCCTTTTCCATAGGCTCTTCAAACGCTAGATGATAAGATAAAGTTGCGCCGATATCTATACGGTACCAGTAATGCTGCCATGTCTTTACTGGAAAGAGTATAAATGTAATATAGAAGTAGGATAAGTAAATATTACTGTCCACTCTCCTTCCTTAATTATACAAGGTCTGACCTCAGGATCTTACTGATTAAGCCTATTTCTCTATTTTAGCTATTGGCATAGCAACAAAACCCTGAGACTACTGAAGAAGGTCAGTTTAATGAAGCGTGCCCGAACACGGCGAGATGACATTGAATCCTGTCTGGATATTGGCGATTACGGTAACTTTTTATTCTATTCCTTTACAATTCCAATAAGATGTTAAAGTTTTAACTTGTTTTGATAACGTGACATAAAATTCTCATTTTAGTCCATATGATAACATTTACCTTGAGGACTATTGGTGTCTTGCTCATTTTATGTTAAGTATAGGTGAAGGTGAATAGATTTGAATGAAAGGGTGTAAGGTTCCATTGAAAAATAATGAGAATTTTATTACAGATTAAAGTGAACCAAAGTATAAAGTTACCAGATCAAGGGGTTTTTAAGCTTTGTGGAATAACTTGCAAAAAAATATTTCCTGCATGTTGTAAAAAAATTGTTTGAACTTGGCATAATTTTTAGTAATAATGGGATATTCTAGTTGTTATTGAATTTAAACTAAGTCTTCACGAACATAAATGAATAAATAAGGTATGTGGAGAGCCAGTGTGTCCAGCGTGGAGTTCATACTAAGGGCACCTTTCAATTAACTGCTATAAGCGAAGAAAACTATGGAGTTAAAAATGTTGCCAGTTGTGCTGTTCTATACATGATATTACATTTTTTTGAAAAACTGTTCTTACATAAGTATATTACAATTAAACCCAAAAATAATACAATTTTGGCTGATGAAACTGACCAATCATTAATGGACACAGGCACTTAAATGAATTTCTGCTACGTTCGAACCAAAATTTAAAATTTGTAAGATGAGCCAATATATAAAACTCTGCCATTGGACGAGTTTTAAAGTTCAAATGAATGAATTTGGCCAACAGTATTTACCACTGGGACACCATTATTACAGATTACATATTTCAACCTATTTAATTCTTTGCACAAGATTTATACCTTATTTTTTAGTATAGTCTATATTTAAAATTTAGGATTAACCTTTTCATATAATTTTATGTACAAAGTACCACAGTGATTGGCTAATTTTGAAAAAATAGCTGGACGTATACAGCCAATGGCGATGCGAGCACATCCTTGCTTAACGCCATTGGCTATTAGATTCCAACAGTAATTTCCAATGCAGCCCATGAAGATTAATCTGCCAAAGATTAGTAAACATATGTTAAGGTTACGATGAAAACATATCCATTCAGCCTTAATTTTTACTAAAAATATAAAAAGATCAGGATTCTCACCAGTGTAAACTGTGCGAGAAACTTAAGTAGCAGTTACCACCACCGTGTAAATCTGACATAGATCCCTGAGGTCTTAAGTGGAATATTCATCGTGTGATGGCTTATTGGGAAGCAGTAGAATGAGATAATGTGCATTTCAGATAACGAGTAAAAGTAGTAAAATAAAAGCATATTTTAACTTAATTCAATTTTCTGCAATGTTGTCGTTTTAGCTCGTAGAAAGAGAAGAACAAGTTGGAGCGATGACGAAGACGAGAATAGCGATGAAGATGAATCCCAGAACGGAGACAACCAATGGATGGATCCTCTTCAAAAGCTATTTAAAATAACTCGTCCAAAAGCACGCGATGAGGAAAATCCCGATGAAGAGGATGAGGAAGATAAGAAGACCTCGAAACCGAAAGGAAGAGAGGCTTCTTATCATGACCATCCTAAAGGTCAGAAAAGAATGCGTGCCGAAATTCCAGACGAGGAAGGTGACACCTCAGAAAGCCTAAAGAAAAAGATCAAGAAAGTGGTCGAGAAAGGCAAAAAGAAAAAAGTCTGGAAAAGCGTCAAGAAAACAGGGAAAGTGGCAAAAACACGGCTTCAAGACCTCAAAAAGAAAATGAAAGGGCTTAAGAAAGAGAAAGTGGTAAAGAAGGTTAAAAAGACCTCCAAAAAGATCCAGGTGGCCACGAAGAAAAGAATGAAGAGTTTGATGAAGCTGAAAATTAAAAGGTTCAGAATAATAAAGCTCCAACCGAAACAGCCAAAGAAAATAATAATGTTCAAAACGCTCAGACTGAAGAAAACGGAACTGAAGTTTAAGAAGCGAGAGAACATTATTATAACAAATAATAATAATTGTCACCATTTTATTATTATTATTTTTATTATTATTATATTATTATCATCATTTATATAGCACCAACAGTTTTCTGCAGCGCTTCTTTAAGAGACCGAAAATCAAGAGGCCAAAGATGAGGTTTTTTTTCGCAAAAAATAAAGCAGCCCTATCCACCCAGGGCGCTTTATCTGCTTTTTCCTCATCATGCCACTATTCCCAACAATAAAGACCCTTTCATAATTTGGAGCCATCAAATATTTGTGCATTAATGTTTATTCAAGTATTCGTTATCTAATGTGTGCCACTGGCCCAGATTCACTATGCATTGTGATGGCTATGATGTGTTTTCCCATGCTCCCCTACTCATTGATGATAGATGAGGGGTAAATTCAGAGCCATTAAGCGCAGTAAAGCCTACCCTCCCACTGAAGTCATGGGTCCTAAATCGAACGCATATCTAGCTGACACATGATATTTACCAGGTTCTTTGACCACTAAAGAGTATCTCTTTTACTAGCTGAAAAGACCAATGTATCAGCACTGCGTGTTAATATATGTATGAATAGTGGGCCGGTTAGACACCTCTACAGCTGTGGATAAATAATTATCCATTTTAGAGAGAGCAAAAACAAAGTTTAAGAGAGCACTGAAACGGGGCAGCAGCACATGTGGTTTGCCCTGTAGGTCCCATGAGGTTTTAACGTGATGATCCCTTTACAAAGAAGACTATACCATAGGCAAATATTATTTGTTTTATAACTGGCTAATCCTGAAAATTTATCCAAAACCTCGCATTATCAGGGCACAGACTGGCTAAGATTTGTATAAGGAGCATGTTGTCTAGGCTGAAAGTTTATATTCCCTGTATAGTAACCAGGTAATAGAATTCAGAGTTGTACAAAACCAATTGTTTGTGTCCAAGAACACCAGCCTTCTGTATTGTCGATGTGGTGTTTCATCCTTTTGAATATATCAATGAATAAACAAACCGTGTGATGGATGATATTTGGGATTTCTGACACAGGCTTACTGGGACCGTCAGTCTAATTACCAAGTCCGGACAGGCCGAAAGCCACCAAATGCTGGCTGCATGGGAAAAAGCTCTGAGCCGGGTCATTATACTCCCTCAGAGTATCACATTTCTACATAATTCAGAGATAGACGTGTTCATTCATTTTTGTGCAAGAACGCCAGTCTTCTATATATATATGCAAAGGGACGAAACGCTACATCGATAATTTACATGAAAGAATAAATCGAGTGACTGATGATTTTTTGGGGATTTCTTTGCACACAAGCTTTCTGGGACCGCCGCTCTCCCTCGCATGGCTGGCACATGGAGCATTATGGGGGTTTTGCAGTCAGGGCCAACACCATCATTCTGGGCTAATTGAACTTGTAAGGAGTGTCAGCCACAGAGCTCACACACATAAAACTTTGGCCATAGGCAAGACAACACATGGAAATTTGGTTTGATATGGGTTCAGAGCTTAGATAATTGTAAGTTCCAGAAAGTAGCCGGTTTGTCTTATTATAAATATCACCAAATATCACTCAAAGCATGCCAGGGAAATTGGAGAGAAAATACACATATTTAATAATAAATTCACTTCGTGGAGCACACTATGTACCTGCTATGGGAGGCATTTATTCTTCATGTATCATGGATAATGATTGCTTAGATCCAGGAGTTGCCCTTCAAGGCATGGGATGGTTGTATTATACCATCAGGTCTATTCACTAAAGGTGTAAATCAGGAGAATGACTGGAGAAGTGAAAATTCTAGGTTAAAATAGCCAATCCTGAGTGCCTGGGGGCGTGGCTTGCCGACTGCCCAAGATGGACGCTTGAAAGCAGAGCTCCGAACGGACCCTGCCTACATTGCACTAAATGCACCAAATTC
>RXON01001685.1:0-96898 GCA_009667805.1 Leptobrachium leishanense | reverse complement strand
AGTCAATGAAAAGCGGTTGTATTTTGTTACAGCAATGCAGCTCTTTTTATACAGAACAGAAATCTTGATAACGATAAAGAGATCAGTGAAAACAATAGGGTGCGCTGGACCGCAAGGCACCACCCGACACAGCATGTACAGAGCATATAGGGTACAGTGAACAGAGATTTTGAGGGACTTCCTGGGTGCGCAGGGGGACAGTTCAAAAGAGCCAAAAAGTGCAGGGAGTCAATTGCCACCATGTGGAAGTCAACAGATCTCAGAGCGTTTGGGTGGTAGCAATGGCTAGGAAGCCCAAGGAGCTGCGGTGAAGAGGCCTGGAATTAGGAGTTCCTGGGGTCAACGGGACAAATCCAGGAATGTCCCAACAGGGAAAATACGGTGAACACGGGGCAACCCATGGGGTATGGTCAAAGGGAAGCAGCAAAACCACACGGTAAAGAAAGTTTTTAAAACAGGGGTTGCTTCCCTGTAGCCCTCGTCCGTTACACCCTGACCATTTTCTTTCAACAGTCTAGGGGGGAGGGGATGGTAGGAAGGGGGAGGGGATGGTAGGAAAGGGGGAGGGGATGTAGGAAGGGGGAGGGGATGTAGGAAGGGGGAGGGGATGTAGGAAGGGGAGGGGATGGTAGGAAGGGGGAGGGGATGGTAGGAAGGGGGAGGGGATGTAGGAAGGGGAGGGGATGGTAGGAAAGGGGAGGGGATGGTGTGGAGGGGAGGGGATGGTAGGAAGGGGGAGGGGATGGTAGGAAAGGGGAGGGGATGGTAGGAAGGGGGAGGGGGTGTAGGAAGGGGGAGGGGATGTAGGAAAGTGGGAGGGGATGGTAGGGAGGGGAGGGGATGTAGGAAGGGGGAGGGGATGGTAGGAAGGGGGAGGGGATGTAGGAAGGGGAGGGGATTGGTTGAAAGGGGGAGGGGATGGTAGGAAGGGGGATGGGATGGTTGGAAAGGGGGAGGCAAAGTTAAATGAGAAAGAAGGAGATGAGAGAAAGAAAGAGAAGCCGAAATAAACACACGGTGCGGCATTCAGGATATTACGAACTACATCCACTAGGTATCACAAAAAGGGGCAACATCGCCAGTGAATATCAGTAACGTAAGTCACGACTGGAGTTCCACGAGAACATTAATTCACCCTCTGAACGAGTCCAAAGTGTCCCAAATCTTGCGGTATGAAGGCACGGCGCGGTGGATTTTGGCGGCTGGTTCGTTGAGTAACTGGATTTGATTTGGAATAGGCACCTTTGAGATGGCAAGGTGGTGGCACGACATTTTTTGGTGACAGCCTACCTGGCAGCCAAAAGAATTTTGGCCAGTAAGCGATGGGGAATGTTTCCTAAGCATTTATTGGATGACCAGGAATATATTCCCCTCCCTGCATAAAAAAGCTAAGGAGCAGAGGGGGGGGGGATACTTTATTTTTTACTAATATAATAAAATAGGTGGACATGGGGAGGGGTGGGCTTGGGTTGGGGTGGGGCTCCTACAGTGGTCCAGTAAGGGGCCCCAAGATTTTCTGATGGCAGCCCTGATGTGCCGTATGATTTTGGTGAAATCAAACTTTAGTTTTAATATCTCCTTCCAGACGAATAATGAAAAAAGTGCAAATGATTAACAGAGATTTCACATCAGTTTTTTCACTGGTTTGTCAATGAAGGAAAAGATTTCACATTGGTCCAAGTCGAGGTGTGGAGGCTATCACTTACTTTCATGTATTGCACTATAAAGGCGCTTTTTTCCTCTTAATTCACTTTTCTTTCTTACTCTTTCCTTTTACTTCTGAAAAAACGTCCTGCATTGAAACAAAAAAATCAATTTTCTCCTTGAAATGACTCCTTTACTACCATCAGGGTTATCCAAAGAGATCCGAACGGCTGGAGAAAGGTAACTGAACGCTGAAAATCAGCGTTCGGTTACCTTTCCTGGCCATTCGGCCTATCCAGAGAACAGGCAATTCGCCAAATCCTGGCGAATTGCCTGCACATACGGTGCCTGTTCGGTGCCTGTTCGAGGGCAGTGAAATCCCCATGAGAAAGCACTGCTTCGGCTATTCAGAGAACACAAACCAGCAGTGAAAGGTTCCCCTAATGCCCTGCCATTCGGTGGTTTAATTCGGCAGGTTTATTCAGGAGAATCCCATAGGCTTCAATGTTAAAAATATTCCCGTTTTAATTCAATATCTAATAAACCGTTTATTATAAAATTCTGCAGTAAAGAGTCTATTTATAGATTTTTTAGGAAATTATAAGCATTTTTCTAGATGCTTTGTTGCGTGTGATCGACTCCTGCTCGGGTTTTTTCGGCGGGTTAATCCAGATGTTTTTGCGGGTTTTCAGCGTGCATTCACCGGGTTTTGCGGTTAGTTTTCGTCAGGTTTGCTGCGACTTTTCCCTGCAATTCGGGCACCCTGTGGTGCTTGCTGAATACACCGCAGGGTCGCCGAAAAGGGATCGGCAAAAGGAACCGAATTGAAGAGAACAAAAAGTCACCGAACATGCGGTGACTTTTTGATTCTCTTTGAATTACCCTGCAAGTGTTTTTTGGTGATTTTTTTTTTCCATGTTAAACCTAGGGGTGCAAAGTTAAGAATTAAAATAAAGGGTAAAATAGAAGTTTTGCATAAAGATCGTTATTCTGAGATCAAATATTGGAATGATGTAAATTTGCTCATATTTAATTTTCATGTATTGGTTATATCCGTTACAGAAATATCACTGGGTGAAGGTTCCAAACTCTAGATGGCATCTCTTATCTGGCACAATGTCACACGGGGTCTACATTATCAGCATACAGGCAGAAATGGCTTATGTGTTAGTAAATATGCTGCAGACAGATAAATGGTGATCGGCTCCTGCTCGGGTTTTTTCGGCGGGTTAATCCAGATGTTTTTGCGGGTTTTCGGCGTGCATTCACTGGGTTTTGCGGTTAGTTTTCGGCGGGTTTGGAGTACTATGTGCAGTACTGGAGACCGTATCTCCAGAAGGATATAGACATCTTAGAGAGAGTTCAGAGAAGAGCTACTAAAATGGTGTACGGCTTGAAGGAGAAAAGTTACCAGGAAAGGCTTAATGATCTTAACATGTACAGCTTGGAAAAAAGACGAGACAGAGGAGATATGATAGAAACATTTAAATACGTAAAGGGAATCCACAAGGTAGAGGAAGGGAGTATATTAAAAGGAAACAAAGTAGCAAAACAAAAGGACATAGTCTTAGATTAGAGGGGCAAAGGTTTAAAAGTAACATCAGGAAGCATTATTTTACTGAGAGGGTGGTGGATACATGGAACAGTCTTCCAGTTGAAGTGGTAGAGGCCAAAACAGTGATTGAATTTAAGCAGGCATGGGATAGGCATAAGGCTATCCTAAACAAAAGATAAATCCAGGTAAAGTATCCATGTAATTGGGCGACTAGATGGGCCGAAAGGTTCTTATCTGCCGACATTTTTCTATGTTTCTATCTCCTGCTTAAACGCGGTCTGCATTATCAGCATACAGGCAGATGCAGTAAATGTGCTGCAGACAGATAATAAAATGGTGAGATCTCCTGCTTATGGGGATTTGTATTGATCAGAATGAGTTTATTAGCAATGCCATATCTGTATGTGCCGCATAATGCCTGTGTATGGCCATTACAGCGACACCTTGTATCTGTATGTGCCGCATAATGCCTGTGTATGGCAATTACAGCGACACCTGGTATCTGTATGTGCCGCATAATGCCTGTGTATGGCAATTACAGCGACACCTTTTATCTGTATGTGCCGCATAATGCCTGTGTATGGAAATTACAGCGACACCTTGTATCTGTATGTGCCGCATAATGCCTGTGTATGGCAATTACAGCGACACCTTGTATCTGTATGTGCCGCATAATGCCTGTGTATGGCAATTACAGCGACACCTTGTATCTGTATGTGCCGCATAATGCCTGTGTATGACAATTACAGCGACACCTTGTATCTGTATGTGCCGCATAATGCCTGTGTATGGCAATTACAGCGACACCTTGTATCTGTATGTGCCGCATAATGCCTGATACCAGGCATACCAGGTGTCGCTGTAATTGCCATACACAGGCATTATGCGGCACATACAGATAAAAGGTGTCACTGTAATTGCCATACACAGGCATTATGCGGCACATACAGATACAAGGTGTCGCTGTAATTGCCATACACCTGGTATCTTGTATGTGCCGCATAATTATTATTATTATTATTCTTTATTTATAAAGCGCCAGCATATTCCGCAGCGCTGTACAATAAGCACAGTATAGACAGGGTTACAATACGTTGAACAACATTGACAAACAGTACAGGAGGGAGATGAGGGCCCTATTCCCGTAGGAACTCACAATCTGGGAGGTTGGGGTTGGAAACAGGAGGAGAGGACTGTAAGGTGAGAGTGATTGATGGTTGCGTCAGTGAGTTGGGTGGTAGGCTTCCCTAAATAGGAACGTTTTAAGGGAGCGTTTGAAGGAAGAGAAGTTAGGGGAAAGTCTGACAGTACGAGGATAGCGTTCCAGAGAATGGGGGCTGCGTGTGTGAAGTCCTGCAGTCTATCATGGAAGAGGTGATGCGGGGAGAAGCTAGGCGCAGGTAACTGTTTGACCTTAGGGAGCGGGCCGGGGTGTATTTGGTGATTAGTGAGGACAGGTAGTGGGGAGCTGAGTTAGTGAGGGTTTTGTAGGTAAGGATAAGGATTTTGAACTTAATTCTGCAGTGGATGGGGAGCCAGTGAAGGGACTCGCAGAGGGGAGCGGCAGAGACAGAGCGGCGGGTGAGGTGAATTAGCCTGGCGGAGGCGTTCAGGATGGATTGTAGGGGGGAGAGGTGGGACAGAGGGAGGCCAGATAAGAGATGTATTGCAATAGTCGAGTCGGGAGATTACCAGGGCGTGTATGAGTTGTTTGTGGTGACAGCGGTAAGAAATGGCCGAATTCTGGAAATATTACGCAGTTGATATCGGCAGGAGGAGGAAAGAGACTTGGATGTGGGGGATGAAGGAAAGAGCAGAGTTCAAGTGTAACTCCAGACAGCGAACTTGGTTTGATGGGGAGATGGTGATACCCTCCACCGTGATAGAGAAGTCAGGAGGTGGGGCGGCATTAGAGGGAGGAATAAGTAGGAGCTCAGTCTTTGACATGTTTGATCTTTAGGTGGTGGGAGGCCATCCAGGAGGAGATGCCAGATAAACAGTCACTGACTTTTGAAAGGACAGGGGAGAGAGATCAGGGGTAGAGAGGTAGATCTGAGTGTCATCAGCGTAGAGGTGGTAATTAAAGCCGCCAAAGCTGTTGATGATTTTGCCCAGGAGGAGGTGTAGATGGAAAAGAGCAGAGACCAAGGACAGAGCCTTGAGGTACACCAACAGATAGAGGCAATGAGGAGGAGGAGTTTCCAGCAAAGGACACACAGAAGGACCTGTTTGGATAAATAGGATTCGACCCAAGCGAGTGCAGTGGTCACCGAGACCCAGAGAGTTGAGGGTCTGTAGAAGGAGGGGTGGTCAACAGTGTCAAAAGCAGCCGAGAGGTCGAGCAGGATGAGAATAGAATAGTTGGCCGTGTTTTTTTAGCAGTTACGAGGCGTTGGTGACTTTGGTGAGGGCAGTTTCAGTTGAGTGAGGGGACGGAAGCCAGTGCAGGGGGTCAAGTAGGGACTTGGAGGACAGGAAGAGGAGAGGCGGTTGAAGACTAGTTTTTCTAAGAGCTTTGATGTGAAGGAAGCAGGGATACAGGGCCGGCTGTTTGGAGAGTTGGGATCGAGGGGAGATTTCTTAGTAAGGGTATAGCGCGTGTTTGAGGCGGGATGGGAAGGAGCCAGTGAGAGAGAGATAGGTTGAAGATGTGTGTGAGAGCAGGGAGTGAGGGAGGGGAGAGGGAGGAATTAGATGTGAGGGAATGGGTTCGAGCGGGCATGTGGTGAGATGTGTAGAGGAGGCAACAATAGAATTGTCACATAATGCCTGTGTATGGCAATTACAGCGACACCTTTTATCTGTATGTGCCGCATAATGCCTGTGTATGGAAATTACAGCGACACCTTGTATCTGTATGTGCCGCATAATGCCTGTGTATGGCAATTATAGCGACACCTGGTATTTGTATGTGCCGCATAATGCCTGTGTATGGCAATTACAGCGACACCTTGTATCTGTATGTGCCGCATAATGCCTGTGTATGGCAATTACAGCGACACCTTGTATCTGTATGTGCCGCATAATGCCTGTGTATGGCAATTACAGCGACACCTTGTATCTGTATGTGCCGCATAATGCCTGTGTATGGCAATTACAGCGACACTTTGTATCTGTATGTGCCGCATAATGCCTGTGTATGGCAATTACAGCGACACCTTGTATCTGTATGTGCCGCATAATGCCTGTGTATGGCAATTACAGCGACACCTTGTATCTGTATGTGCCGCATAATGCCTGTGTATGGCAATTACAGCAACACCTTGTATCTGTACTGTACAGGGATTTACACTTATTATTTATAACCCCCTGAATCTTATCCCTGTACAGCAGCGACTGATCGCACAGCTCTCCCTGTATTCTGCCAAATCCCTGGTTGCTGGAATGCTGCAGTAAAGGTTAAGACTTTTCTTAGAGAGAAGGTGTAGTCCGCTATTTGCAGCTTTTTTACAGTAACACAGAGGGAAAGGAGAGATATAACACATTGGATTTTGTGTCTCCGCATGGAGCCACTGATCTTCGTTTAAAAGATATGCAGATGATTTTTGATATGCTAATTGTTTTTCAATCTATTTCATTGCAAAATCGAGTTAACTCAAGTTCAGAAGTGAAAGGGTTAATTGCTGGTGGTTACATTTCCACAGAATGTAGGCAATTAGCAGGCAATCATTAGCCAAATCTCGGCCACATATGCTGCTTCCAGCTGTGGCTGCAGACCTGGTGAGTCACAGGTTTTCCCTTAGTCCTCCCGATCACACAGCAGGTCCAGGCTGTTACCTGGTTTTCCCGTGAACGTCGCATGGTGACGGCGTGTTTAATGGGCAGGCAGCCAGTGTGTGCTCGAATGAAAACATCCTTTTGGGGTGTGGACGTCATCCATGATTCAATTTTGTTACGACCATGCCCCACCCTCTTCCCAGAAAAATGACATATAATAGTGATATAATAATGATTAACTCCTGCTGACCCCACTCTAAATTTAATAAAAAAACAGTGTAATGCCACATAAATGCATGTCTTCTTGTGTTGCTTCTGGGGCACGAGGCAGCTAGGATCCGAGGACAATCTGTGTGTGCACAACCTGTGTACATGCTGCCGAACTAATGCTTTTCATTGCAAAGCATCATAAGCAGTGGGTTGAATGACTCCACTTCCAACTAAGGCCTCGATTGAATTCATCCTAATGGACTAAAGTCGGCACCTTTTTGGCCGTTGTTCGGCTATTTTCCGGTTTAAGAGATACAGACATAGAGCATGTCACAGTTATTATTAGAGTCCGCAAGTCCATACTGTAATATTTACACTGATACATGTAAAAATGCACATGTCTGGAATTTACAGTAAAACTTGTCTTTACAGGAGTTACAGTACAACTTGCATTTACAGGATCTACAGTAAAAATGCACATTTACGTGATTCACAGTAAGGCTCATATTTATGGGATTTAAGATTAAAGCGCACAACTCGGACATTTGCAGTTCGACACTAAATCATGGAAAGTGCTTCTGTCAGCATTCGCGCTCATGTATTTACTCTTTCTTTAGGAAAACCCAACGGTTGGAATAAAACCTGAAAAATAAAGACATTTTTAGAAATTTGCCTCAGGACAAAAATTTTCAAATGAATAATCCGACATTTAGAGAGAATTTTTTTTTTTAAATGAAACGCAAGTAACTGATAGAATTATATCGAGCTCTGCATCACAACCATAGATAAAATAGAAAATAATTAAAAAATACACCTAAAATACACAATATATACTTAAACAGAAGCCTGGCCGGCCACTCGGAAGTGGAAACAGTAAAGGTCTGACACATGTTTATCCTGTAAATTCGAGACTCACCTTTGCCTGTATACTCGCCGGTATCTGCACTTTTAGAAAGATGCTTCTTTTTCTGTCGTGATGATAATTTATTCAGTGGAATCTCACCTTTTTCATCAACAGAGAAAAAATCATCTGAATGAAAGGAAATGCTTTGTTACCGCTCTGTGCGAGGACAGGATGAGGTTCTTGAATGACTGATTACATAAGAACAGAATGTTAACCCCTTCATTACAGTGATGGTCTATACTCAGTCAGCAGTATCAGACACAGCACCCCGAAACCGTGTTAACACCCTCTGGGGCTGTGCTGTATGATTGGAAATAATTAGTTTGTTACAAATGAATGTCATTTGCTTTTGGTCTCCAGAAGGTGCCGTCAGAGTTTGAGTCCTGTGGGCACGATGGCCAAGGTGCGAAAACTGGTTAAAATGCCCTAAGGAATGTCCTGATACATCGGGCTTTCCCCAGCGGATGCACGGAGACAAGAGCTGCAGTTCTACCTGCAGTAACTCCATTTGGCCAGCAGATGACGACATCTTCCTGCCCAATAGGTTATAACAGTAAGGCTGGGGTCAGACCAGCGCACTTTCCGTGAAAAAATACGTCAATGCATTCGGACGCACTTTTTCACGTTCGTGGGGAAAAATGCTTTCGTCTGACCCTAGCCTTAGAAATACACTGAGAATATTCCCAAATATTTATTAGGTATAATTAGAATGATTTTTCATAACAACCCCCCCCCCCCACTGGTAACTGATTTCTGGAAAATGACTTGGTAGTGAAAGGTTCAGGTTGTTTAACCCCATCAGGGTTATTCAAAGAGATCCACATGGTAGGAGAGAGGTAACCGAACGCTGATTTTCAGCGTTTGGTTACCTTTCTTGGCCATTCGGCTATCCAGAGAGCAGGCAATTTGCCAAATCCTGGCGATTGCCTGCACATACGGTGCCTGTTCGGTGTCTGTTCAAGGGCAGTGAAATCCCCATGAAAAAGCACTGCTTCGGCTATTCAGAGAACACAAACCAGCAGTGAAAGGTTCCCGAAATGTCCTGCCATTCAGTGGTTTCATTCGGCAGGTTTATTCAGACGAATCCCATAGGCTTCAATGTTAAAAATATTCCCGTTTTAATTCAATATCTAATAAACCGTTCATTATAAAATTCTGCAGCAAAAAGTCTCTTTATTTATAGATTTTTTAGGATACTTTAAGCATTTTTTATTTTTTTTATTTAAAAAGTCAGATTTTTTTTTTTAAAGTTTACTTATTTTTTCTGTAACAGCCCTTTTTATTATCATTCCCTGGACCTCCTGTGTAAATTTTCGTTCAGTAGTTTCTTTGCAAACAGTGTTTCACTTTTCAATTATTCAAGCAAACTGTTTTTCTAATTTTTTCACTTCACTCGTCTGTGGTGTCGGCTTTTTCCGGCGGCTTCGCTGCGTGTGATCGGTTCCTGCTCGCGTTTTTCCGGCGTCTTCGATGGGTTAATCCAGATGTGTTTGCGGGTTTTCGGCGGGTTTTCCCTGCACTTCGACAGCCCTGTGGTGCTTGCTGAATACACCACAGGGTCGCCGAAATGGGATCGGCAAAAGGAACCGAATTGAAGAGAACGAAAAGTCACCGAATGTGCGGTGACTTTTCGAATCTCTTTGAATAACCCTGTATGTGTGGGATTTTAATGGATGGGACTGTGCTGGTGGAAGGAGACCGGACAACTAGTTGCTCTTTTTAACCCCCTCACTACCATGTGATTTAAAAAAACAAAAAACAAACCACTGCCAGGAACCAGTAGTTTTTAGAAAATAATTTTTAATGAATTATACATTGATAGATATTTGGGAATATTCCCAGCGTATTCCTTACTATAATAACCTATTGGCAGGGAGTTCTTGCCACCTGCTGGCCAAAAGGAGTTACTGCAGGTAGAACTGCAGCTGGTGCTTGAACTTTTTGTTAGTGTAAGGTTTGGGAGATGCTATTTGCAGCTTGTTTACAGTGATACAGGGTGACTGGAGAGAGATAAAACAAATCATTTTGTTTCTGCACTGGGGTCACATTAATCTTGCTTTAAAAGGTGTGAGAATGGGGTTGGATTTGCTAATCGCTGCCCAGTGGCGTAGTGTGGGGGGGGGGCTGGGGCGGCCGTGGCCCCGGGCGCAGTTTTGTTAGGGGCGCATTTGCGCCCCTAAAACTGGCCCAGGGGTTGAGGGGACCCAGATGCCGGGCAGCAGGAGTGCCTGACCGGTCCTGAACAGTCCGTCCTGTTGAAGGGGATGCGGCTGCGTGCAGGCGCAGCCGGTCACGTGGTCCGGCTAATCAGGTGGTACTGAGTCTCTGTACCACCTGACTGGCCGGACCGCGTGACCTGTGCACGCACGCACGCCACGCAGCCGCATCCCCTTCAACAGGACGGACTGTTCAGGACCGGGCAGGCACTCCCGCTGCCCGGCATCTGGGCCCCCCTCAACCCCTGCCGGAGCTGGGGCAAGTATCCATGTGACTGAGAGCTGGCTGCCGCTGGGGCAATATCCAGGTGAGAGCTGGGGCAAATCCATGTGAGAGCTGGGGCAAATCCATGAGCTGGGGCAAATCCATGAGCTGGGGGCAAATCCATGTGAGAGCTGGGGCAAATCCATGAGCTGGGGGCAAATCCATGTGAGAGCTGGGGGCAAATCCATGAACTGGGGCAAATCCATGAGCTGGGGGCAAATCCATGAGCTGGGGCAAAGCCATGAGCGAGCTGGGGCAAATCCATGAGCGAGCTGGGGCAAATCCATGAGTTGGGGGCAAATCCATGAGTTGGGGCAAATCCATGAGTTGGGGGCAAATCCATGTGTGAGCTGGGGCAAATCCATGAGTGAGCTGGGGCAAATCCATGAGTGAGCTGGGGCAAATCCATGTGAGAGCTGGGGCAAATCCATGTGAGAGCTGGGGCAAATCCATGAGCTGGGGCAAATCCATGAGTGAGCTGGGGCATATCCATGAGTGAGGTGGGTCAAATCCATGTGAGAGCTGGGGCAAATCCATGTGAGAGCTGGGGCAAATCCATGAGTGAGCTGGGGCAAATCCATGAGAGAGCTGGGGCAAATCCATGTGAGAGCTGGGGCAAATCCATGTGAGAGCTGGGGCAAATCCATGTGAGAGCTGGGGCAAATCCATGAGTGAGCTGGGGCAAATCCATGTGAGAGCTGGGCAAATCCATGTGAGAGCTGGGGCAAATCCATGTGAGAGCTGGGGCAAATCCATGTGAGAGCTGGGGCAAATCCATGTGTGAGCTGGGGCAAATCCATGAGTGAGCTGGGGCAAATCCATGTGAGAGCTGGGGGAAATCCATGTGAGAGCTGGGGGAAATCCATGTGAGAGCTGGGGCAAATCCATGTGAGAGCTGGGGCAAATCCATGTGTGAGCTGGGGCAAATCCATGAGCTGGGGCAAATCCATGTGTGAGCTGGGGCAAATCCATGTGTGAGCTGGGGCAAATCCATGAGTGAGCTGGGGCAAATCCATGAGTGAGCTGGGGCAAATCCATGAGTGAGCTGGGGCAAATCCATGTGAGAGCTGGGGCAAATCCATGTGAGAGCTGGGGCAAATCCATGTGAGAGCTGGGGCAAATCCATGTGTGAGCTGGGGCAAATCCATGAGCTGGGGCAAATCCATGTGTGAGCTGGGGCAAATCCATGTGTGAGCTGGGGCAAATCCATGTGTGAGCTGGGCAAATCCATGAGTGAGCTGGGGCAAATCCATGAGTGAGCTGGGGCAAATCCATGTGTGAGCTGGGGCAAATCCATGTGTGAGCTGGGGCAAATCCATGTGTGAGATGGGGCAAATCCCATGAGCTGGGGCAAATCCCATGAGCTGGGGCAATATCCATGTGTGAGCTGGGGCAATATCCATGTGTGAGCTGGGGCAATATCCATGTGAAAGCTGGGGCAAATCCCATGAGCTGGGGCAATATCCATGTGAGAGCTGGGGCAATATCAATAACGTGTCCACAGGTTGGGGGGGGGGGCGCACAATTCTTGGCTGGCCCCGGGCGCTGACAACCCACGCTACGCCACTGTCGCTGCCTTAGCTCATCTTTACTATGTAATACAGTGTAACTCGAGCTTTGTAGTGAAGGGGTTAATTACTTAGCAGGAACCATGAGAACCATTGCTAGTCACGTTATGTGCTTTATATGTAAGGAAGAACTAAGAAACATTTCACACTTAGACCCAGAGTGTATTTCTCTGAGATATATAGTGGATGCTATACCGTCGTGTCGTGAGATCATCTTCTCTATCGGAGATTCCAGAGAGTCGTGCGTCACTGATACTTTATACGTTTTTGGAGCAAGAAGATTTAACTTGGCTATTTTGCAGCTGCTGGTTAATCGGAACGTCCCATCTCTGTTATTCTTGACTCTAGAAGATATGTCAGTCTTGGCGTGTTCCTCAAATTCTCCTCCAGCTGCAATGTAACTCCATTTCACGTCAATATCTTGTGGATAGAAACGTCTGATGTAAGCTAATAGGCAGCGATCTGATTCGGTGTCATCCAGAAACCAATCAACAACAGGGATTCCTGGGAGAAAGAAATTGGATATAATTTAATGACTTTACTGATAGACAGACACGCAATCTGACATCAAAAACACAAGAGAAGGATCTGAATGATGTTACATTGTATCACTGTAGATTAACGGTGCTGGAGTTGCACGGAGACGGACCCGGGCGATCAAAGTGTGCTTTGTGTATTGCAAAGTGGGGTTACACGTTGTGATTTGAGATCTCAACTTTAATCCTACTGTTCATATTTTATGCTTGCATCTATCTATTAATATTTTGGCTGTTTGTTTTATTTTTGTTTTCTTGATAAATGTATGCTCTTCTTTGTTAAACCCATGCTCTCGTATGGCCGCCCCTCCCCCTCAACATGTTGTAAAAATACTTGCCCTATACAGCCCACACATTCTGATTCTGCGACCTCTTTCTTCAACAGCCCTGCAACAAACTCACATCACCCTCTGCCACAGCGCTTGCTTCTGGACTCTGCTGTCCAGCCTACCCTCCCCACCCAGTGCTGGTGTGAAATTTGTAGCTTACTTTCCAGCTGCTTCCACTTTGCAAATCACCCTAATTAACCCAAGGTTCTAGCCCTTCCCATGATATGTTAATCTCTATATTTGTGTTTTGTTTTTAATAGTTTGCATTTTATTACTTTGAGTGGTTACAGTTGTTACAGAAATACAATGTTCTTGAACCCAGGACATACATGAAAACGAGAGAAATCTCAATGTATCCTTCCTGGTAAAATCCTTTATAAATAAATAAATCTCTGAACTGTCACAATCCCAGAGCTGCAGTGCACAGGATGGACAAGAAACCAGCAGATGAGCCGAACCAGGCCGGCTCTTACACTTACCCGACCAGTCCAGGACTTCCCTGCGACCTGCCTATTTCCACCTGTCTCACAGAGCACTGACCCACTTCCTATTTAAGGGCATTACTCCCATGATGCAGTGCTCTGTTCTTTAGTCCCCTGTCTGGAAGTGGTTCCCCTGTCTGGAAGTGGTTCCCCTGTTCCAAGTTACTGTTTATTTCATTGAACTCAGTGACTCCTCTGTTCCAGCTCCGGAGAGTTTACTGGTTTGTGAGAAATCAGCCATTAGGAGTGTAGGAGTTCTCACACGGGCTGTACGAGCTCCTGTAACTGCAATTCTTGCACTATTTTTATTATTATTTTTAAATATTACAGGTGCAGAAAGTAAAAAGGAATTCCAGCCGCACCTACTGGTCAGAATCTAGAACATTATGGTTTGCACATGTAAGCGCCTGCATTGTAATTTCGCGGTAAAACGGGGGCGCTAGGGGCGCAGTTTTTTTTCCCCTAACATCCCCGTTTTACCGCGAGTAATGTAATGTAGCCCTATATTTTTTTTAACCTTTGAACACGTCTTGCTGCCTGTTGTTTATACTTCATGCTGCTTGGTTTTGATTCTTCACTTCCTCCACCCTGCAATCTGGATAACATAAAGGAAAGTCTCCAAGATGAGCTGACGGCGAGAATCCCCCGAGGAAGAAAGAAAACTGCATAGATAGAAGTGTCCAAATTCTTAAAGTGCTTTTATTTGGTGTGAGACGCCCATTTCACATAATAATTCTCTTTTAATATATATTACACTTATTGCACTTGCTTTTATATAATACATGCACAAACCATAATGTTCTAGGATGCGGCTGGAATTCCTTTTTACTTTCTGCATTTTACTGTGTTCTTTGAGGTGTGCGGACACTTTGTTACAGTATAGCAGCACCCATTTTATTAAAAAATATATATTTTCCATCAAAATTACCCAATAGATATATAAGCGCTGCCTCCACATTACCATCCCCTGCAAATATTACAGGTGGCCAAATATTCGGCCACGTCACCTTCATCAAAAGTGCAAGTCTTGAGAAGGGAGAGAACCCATTCCCCGGCCAATGGAAACCTAAACGATTAGCGAGAGGCTTCCCTGCTCGGCCATGTATGTTAAGACCAATCAGAGAAGAGGTAAAAGATTTGTTTGACATAGGTTGACCATCTGTTTACAGCTGGCCAATCAAGGAACAGGATTTCCAGGTTGGCCAAACTGAGCTCACATAGCTGTTCTACTTCAGCCAATGAGAGGAGCTCCATCTCTGGAGTTTCTCTCATTGGCTGGATTCAATTATTAACGAGAGCCAATGCAGTTCATTGCTGAGGAAGACCCTGGCGTGCAAGAACCTCCCCAGCATCACCAGACGGTTAAGAGGATTTTATTGTACTCAGTGTTATGTTAATGATATGTTAATGATATGTTAATGATATGTTAATGATATGTTAATGTTATGATAATGTGTTTTAGGAGGTTCTAGCTATAGATATTGACAGTGGAGGGGTAGGGGGCCTAGGGCTTTATTAATTATAGAGTTAATAGGTGTGGGAGCTATTAATGTTAGGGGTTTGATCATTAGATTTTATTTAAGGCAGTAAGAGGGATAGTCTATTAATATTTTATTAGTATTTTTTATTATGCTTAATTTATGTAGGGTTAATTGAACACACAGACGACCTCTCGTCCCCCCCCATGGAATTATCCCCTTAAGAAACATAGGTTTTTTTGATGGGAAGCTGGGCGCTGTGCTGTGACCTACCAGCACTCACTATTAACCCCTAACTAGCTGACCTAGAGATGGCATAGAGAGGAAAGGACTTCCCCCGTGTGCCTGCAGCCCGATACACCAGTAGTCCTTACAATGGATGCTTAACATTGCGGCCACTAATGTGACACAATGTTACGTGACCTTGGCTTTCCAGCAGGGCTGATCCCGGCTTTCAAGATTGGAATGCTGCACTGTGAGAACTTGGATGCTACTGCCCTGCTATGCCACCTGAGTGCCTAGTGCATGATACAGGTAGTTTAGCATCAATATTGGGGCCATATTATTCTTTAGTGAATCCTAAATTGTAACCAAAGCTCCCTCCATCTTTGTGCCTTCACCCTCCTTGGCACCCTTGCCCACAATATACATGGCCTCTGTGCCTGTTGAAGAAGTGTGGATGCTGGCTTCCTGCCATGGGACCGTGGACCAATGTGGCAAAGCCAAATCTAAAAGATAATGGGCATACAAGGGTTAATGTTGTTATACGTGTTGGTATCTTAAACCTTATTGTATTTTAGGAGTTTAGTTTGTGTCAGTAATTTAATGTAGACCTATTGTCAGTACTGTCTGTATTATTGTTTGCCCTATTGTCAGTACTGTCTGTATTATTGTTTGCCCTATTGTCAGTACTGTCTATCCCTGTCTGTGTAATTGTTTGTCCTTTGATCTGATGTTCAGTTGTTGTTGATAATGTGTTAATCCCATCTTTTTTAACTAATCAAGATTTGTGTTTCCTGAAGGAATTCAAATCCCCTCATGTAGACAATGTATTCTGCTGATTGTGTCATTTTACCTCCACCCCCTGTTTCCCGTATAAACTCCAGCTCAAATTAAAGATCATTCTTCTTCTCTGCACTGAGTCTTGTCTGGTGTCTGGGGAGGGATACTTGGAATTATACAGCACTCCCTCAAGTTCTGGCTGAGGGTTGTGAGAGTAGGAAAGCTGATAAGGATCTGCTTGACTGGAGAGAAGGGACGGACACTGTAGCAGGTTCAGGTCTGGTCCTCAGGCTGGAGACCTGTAAACCCCAATTGCTGTTACATATGTATTCTTCCCAAAGCATCCTATTGGACTGGACTCACCGACCACGTCAAGCTCTCCTGTCCGCTTCTCCAGGGGTCTCTCCAGACTGGGATGTCCCACCTGACAGATGAATTCTGACCCGTGATCGGTTTTCCTTGACACAGTGTAAATGAGACTCGCTGTACAGGTAAACGTCTGATCCTCCCGCCTGGTCACATCTTCCACCGGAAACTTGTATTTGTCACTGGGAGAAACGGGGAAGAGATCCGGCTTTCCAGCTTCCCGCCTCAACCATTTCACCGTCAGAGCATCGGGGAAATATCCGGAGATCGTGCACTGCAGTTTGACCTCTTCGCCGTGTAACATTTGCGGCACGGAAATATCTGACATCTGTGGGCACCAAGGAAGATCTGTAACACAAGAGGAACAAACCGAGGAACGATCAAGACACAGCTCCACGAAGAGGATAACGAGCAGGTTTATAGTCTGAGGTAGGGATGAGCTGTTCGGTTCGATCGGTTCGGAGTTCGAACATCGCCTAGGGCTTTATTAATTATAGAGTTAATAGGTGTGGGAGCTATTAATGTTAGGGGTTTGATCATTAGATCAAACATCGCCTGTTCGCATGTTCGCGAACTACGAACATTTCCATGTGTTCGCCCACAATGCACCACAATTGGCCACAATGCACTTTTCCACTGGCCTGAAGCTTGTAATTGGCTACAGCCTTGCACCTGCCCACAGGTCAGGTGCAAGACAGGTTCAAGACTATGCCAGAGTCCTGATTGGGCAAATTTTGCCCAATCATGGGCTCACAGAGCTAAATCCCGCAGCACACTATATAAGGCTTCACACAGCGCTTCTGCACGTGTTTGAGAGGAGATTGTTCTTGTGTTAGTGTGTGTTCTCACTGCCAGTCTGACACCAGCTACTGGGGGGGGGGGTCTCATTTCTACAAAATACCTGGGAATTGTTCTAATATTTGTGTTCTCACTCCCAGCAACTATTCTGGGGGCTCAGTAATTTCTACAAAATATTTGTGAATTGAGGTAATCTGAGGTAATCTGTGTCTTGTCACTGCCACGCAGAATTTGTTTTCACTCCCAGCAACTATTTTGGGGGCTCAGTAATTTCTACCAAATATTTGGGAATTGTTCTAATCCGTGTGTTCTCACAGCCACCCAGTATTTTGGGGGGTCAGTAATTTCTACAAAATATTTGGGAATTGAGGTAATCTGTGTCTTGTCACTGCCACCCATCAGGGGGTCTCACTGATTTATAGGAGATTTCTGGGAATTGTAATCTGTGTCTTCTCACTGCCGGCTATCGGGGTCCTATCAGGCGGTCTCACTGACTTATAGGTGGTTTCTGGGAATTGTAATTTGTGTCTTGTCACTGGCTGCCAGCTATCAGGGTCTCACTGAGTTATACCAGAGTTCTGGAAATCTTTAATCTTTATACCAGAGTTGAATCAGAGTTCTGTATATATTTAATCTATATATCACTCACCATGTCAGAAAGACCTAAAAGGACAGGCAGACGCTCCCAGACACAGATAAGAGGGCAAGCAGCATGTGTCGGGAGGCTGTGCCTCTGGTCGTGGTGGACGTGGTGCATCCTCTGCAGGGGCACGCTTGTCCTTTCTAACTGGTGCTGGCCGTCTTAAGCAGCAGCAACATACAGAGGATTTGGTGGATTGGCTAACCAGGCCATCCTCATCCTCCGAGTCCTCTGCCAGCCAGGCTTGTATTGCTTTACAGTCCACCTCAGCTGCCAAAACATATAATGCAGCCTCCATGTCCACAGCTACTCCTGCCGTAGCCTCACTATCACACACGGAGGAGTCAGCTGAATTGTTTGACTACAATGACATCAGTGACATGCTGCTTGAGGATGCGCAGCAAGTACAGTGCTCTGATTCAATCTCTGCGGTTGAGGGAGGGAGTATAATCAACCTAGAGGAAAGGGGTGCCAGTGATGTCACACAAATAACTGGCACTCATGTTGCCCCTGCAGCTGCAGCATACTGCCAAGTTGGCTCTAGTGACGAGGAGATAGGGGGTGATGACGATGATGAGGTCACTGACTCCACCTGGGTGCCTGATCAAACAGAGGAGTCAAGTGAGGAGGAGGAGGCACAACAAACACGAGGCACAACGTCCTCTATGACCAACCATAGAACTAGCCAGTCCAAGGCATCAGATGTCAGAGCTGCTCAGGTGCAGAGCACTGTTGTCTCAAAGCACACATCCAGGAACTCTGCTGTCTGGGAGTTCTTTAAGAAATGTGCAGCAGACCCCACCATTGCTATTTGTAATCTATGTCAGATGAGGCTCAAGCATGAGAAAGACACCGGACGCTTGGGTACCACGTGCTTGAGGCGACATATGACCACCTGCCACACATCCCGTTGGCGCAAAACTTTGCGTAGGTCCTCCTCCTCATCTGTCTCTACCCCCACTGTATGTCCTGCCATGTCATTGCCTACAACCTCCACTGACAGGGATGATGCTACAGTAATTGATGTACCAGCTCCTTCCTCACAATGTGACAGCATCCCATCAGCTGAAGATTTACGCAGTCAGATTACGTTGCCCCAGCTGCTGCAGCGTAAAAAAAATATAGTCCCAACCATCCCCAAGCACAGCGTCTAAATGCCAGCTTAGCAAAATTACTCGCATTGCAGCTGCTGCCTTTCCAGCTGGTGGACTCTACTCCCTTCCGTGAATTTGCTGAATGTGTGGCAGGTTCCAAAACGCTGTTACTTTTCACGAAAGGCCATTCCAGCACTATACCAGCACGTGGAAGACAATGTTATCGAGTCATTGGGAAAGGCAGTCAGCAGCAAGGTGCATGTGACTTTAGACACGTGGTCCAGCAAGCATGGACAGGGCCGTTACATTTCCTTCACGGCACACTGGGTAACTCTTGATTGCAGCTGGGAGGGATCCAAGACGGGGCTCTGTGCTGGAGCTTGTTCATCCACCACGCCTCCAGAAAGCTGCTTGTATGAGGTCTGTCTGCTCCACCACCACCTCTCCCTCTCCATCTCCTCCTCCTTCTGTGTCTCTGGCGAAGTGGCAGTTAAACCGACGCCTGACAGGGGCTATGCAATGGCTGAAGCAAAAAGATGCCATACTGTGCTTGAGCTGGTTTGTTTAGGGGACAGGAGCCACACGGGCCAGAAATTCTGTCAGCTCTGCAGGGGCAGGTGCAGAGATGGTTAACATCTCGCCAGCTTCAGCTGGGAATGGTCATCTGTGATAATGGCAGCAACCTTCCCTCTGCCCTACACCAGGGTAAGTTGATGCATGTACCATGCCTAGCACACGTCCTAAATCTGGTGGTACAGCGTTTCCTAACCAGGTACCCAGGACTGGCAGAGCTTCTCACCTAGGCCAGAAAAGTCTGCACCCACTTCAGACCGTCATTCCCAGCAAGTGTTCGCCTGGTAGAAATTCAAAGAGAATTCCACCTTCCCACAAACTGTCTGATCTGTGACATGCCCACCAGGTGGAACTCGACATTAGCAATGCTGTAGCGTATGCACAAGCAGCAGAGGGCCATCAACGAGTACCTGTGTGAGTATGGCACAAGGACAGGTTCAGGTCAACTTGATTTCCCCCCCCCCCGCAGTGGCTGATGATCAAGGATGCATGCACTGTACTGTCACCATTTGAGGAGGCAACGAGGATGGTGAGCAGGGACAGTGTATGCATCAGTGACACAATTCCTTTAGTGTTCCTGCTGGAGCGCACTCTGCGGGAATTATAGATGTGGCTCTAGAGGCAGAGCAGCGGGAGGAAGAGGAGGCTTTCCCTAGCTCTGAAGGCCCCAGTCTTTCCGCAGACAGCATTCCAGCGGGTCCTCCTCAGATCAGACAGGAGGAGAAGGAATATTTAAGTAGTGGGGCATTGAAGGTGGGGATTCCTCAAGGGAGGGTTTTGTGGTGCCCAGAAACACAAGGAGTAGTACGTGGCTGGGAGGAGGAAGTGCACGATGGGTCATCCTCCTCATTGACCAGGAAGACTCAGAAGCTAATGCCACCTCCAACCTACGCTGCATGGGCTCCCTTATCCTGCAAAGCCTGCTAAAGGACCCAGGATTCGTGCTATCAAGGAGAGGGATCATTACTGGTTGGCAACCCTTCTTGATCCACGATACAAGGGTAAAGTTGCAGAGCTCATCCTGCCCGCACAGAGGGAGCACAGGATGAAAAAACGTGAAGACGCTCTAAAGCGACACTTGTGTAACACCTTTCCAGGCACTGGTAGGTTACCAAGTGATGACACAGGTGCTTCTGAGGCTGCGGATGATCAGAGGAATAGTGGTGAAGGCCGGGGCCGCTTGACTGATGCCTTTTTAAATTTCTTTAGTCCACGACGTCCAGGGACGTCAAATGTAGGCACCCATTGCCAGCGTCTTCACCATATGGTGCAGGACTACCTAGGGGCAAAGGCAGACCTGGATACCTGTTCAGCAGATGATCCACAGAATTACTGGCTGTTGAGATTGGATCACTGGCCAGAACTTAGCCAATATGCTATGCAGCTACTAGGTTGCCCTTCATCTAGCGTGCTTTCTGAAAGGACGTTCAGTGCCGCTGGAGATTTTGTCACAGACAAAAGAGTGCGTCTGTCCACCAACTCTGTAGACCGGCTGACATTTATAAAAATTAATCAGTCCTTTATCAGCAGCTATCAATCCCCTGATGCTGACGTAACGGAATAGATCGGGGATCTCTTCTGCATTCACAAAACCTCCACCACTGAACTCTTCCACAATACCACAAAAGGGTTATGGTGTGAACGCACTTGCTGCCATGAAAGGCACATTTGGGTGCACTGACGCCTGTACCAGATTTATATCATTTAAATTTTTTGAACCGCAGGTTCCACCCCTGCACTCTTTCACAATACCACAAAAGGGTTACTGTATGATGGCACTTGCTGGCCTGGCACCAAAAGCACAATATCTGGGTGCACTGACACCTTTACCAGATTCATATCTTTTTAATATAGGACCGCATGGTCCACCCCTGCACTCTTCCACAATACAACAGAGGGGTTACAGTGTGATGGCACTGTTGCCGACGCTAAAGGCCCAATTTGAAAGCACCTATTGATACTTTCATCCAAACCCTGCACCATAATTTAGCCCAAAAAATCACTAAACTCTTTCTGCGCATCCTAAAATGTCTTTTCATACAGACTGCCGCCCCAAGCAGTTGTTTATGAATAGATTAAAGGAAAAGCATTTACCGTCATTTGAAACGTCATTTTTTTTTGTTTTTAAATGTTTCTATACATCCTAGAAATCCGCCACTTCACGGGCAGGTTATGGGGACCTCCTAGGCACGATATTTGAAGGAATTTTTTGTTTTTATCTTTAACCCTTATTTCATGGAAAACTCACTGTTCCTTTAAAAACGTTTTTTTTTAAACTTTTTGTCCTTGTTTCCTGTCCCCGAGGGCACTACCCGGACCCCCATACACCTTTTATGGCAAATATCTAGCATATATGCCCTCTTGGAGGACACTAGAAATCGAACTTTGCGTCCCATTGACTTGAATCGAGTTTGAACGTTTGAAAAGTTCGATTTCAAATGCGAACCGCACTCGGGGTGTTCGGCTCATCCCTAGTCTGAGGTTAAACCAGTAGATTATCCATACTGGCCAATAGGGAAGAGTAGGTAATAATAGTGAAGAATTTCCAGGAATCCTAATTTCTAACCCTAAGGTTAAAAACCACTAATTTAGGAGCAATCTAAAATTTTTGGATGGAGCTGATTTTTTTTTTTTTTTAATTCTTTATTTTTGAAAGTTTGCATCGACATAGAAAGTCAACATAAAATGAAAAAGACCTCGCAGGGCCAAAATAAGTCATCTGTTAAACTATAGAAGAAAAACAAAAAAGTAATTTAAGATCATTCTCAGAAAACACACTTAAATGTAAGGTCTCCTGCAAAAAACACACTGAAGTTTAAAGTCCTCTGCGAAAAACACATTAAGATTTCAACGTCATCTACAAGGAATGCACTCAACAAAATCATCCCCTATTAGTGGGGTCTCATCCAAAAAACAGGTTATAGGGAACTAATGGCTATTAACAGCCAGAGAAGGTCAGCAGGTAGATAACAGAGAAACATTAAAAAAAAAAGGCCAGCCGAGGACATCAAACGGTAAGAGAAAGAGGGGGGGGGGAGGGAATAAAAGATGGCAAAGGCCAAAAATGTGCCTGCCTTGGCGACTACCCAGACGGTCCATAAGGCCGCAGGGAGGCCAAGGGGGAATAACGGCACCTGGCCCAGGCACTCAGGAGCAAGCCGGGCACCAGGCCACGGTTGCGTCCCGGAATAGCCAAATAAAAAAAAAAGATACGGGGAAAGGAAAAGGTCAAAAAGTTATATAAAAAAAAAAAAGGGGGGGGAGACAGGAGTCTCTAAATGATAGGACATCGAAATAAATTGAAGAGGGGATATCGAAAAATGTCCACAATAGAAGACAAAAAATAGTAAAAACAAAAGTCCTCAGCATAGAGCACAGCAAGGGAATAAAAAGAAAAGTCATCAAAGGACGGTTCAGCGATGGGGGAAGATCCGTCGAAAGGAGCAGGGGAAGAGACTCCTCATCCAGCATCCAGGAATGGCATCGGGGCCATCTCAGGCAGCTCCCCGCAGGTCATCTCAAGTCGCTCGGTCGCATCAGGAACGCAGGTAAGCCACTCCAACCCACACCGGGCAACAGAGAGGGAGCCAGCGACTCTCTCAGCTGTCACCGGGGTCAGTAAATATCCTTTCACAAAAACACAGACCTGGTAACCCAATCTTCGCACACTCTTCAGGGGGACACCCATCTGGTCGAGTGCGGGCCACTGCGGCTCCCTTGGGTGCCATCCAGGCAGACAATCCACGGTCGGTCAGCCGTCTCTGCTCACCCAACGCTGGCGGATCTCACGGTGGTTGAGTGTCCTGCGGCAGTGTGTCGTCCACTTCTTCAATTCCGACCTCTTGAATCCTTTCGGCCGGTGAAACGTCACAGCGCAGCAACTGCGGGGAGTCCATGGAAGTGGTCTCTTCTGAGGTTCCCATTCTCCTACCGGTGCGGAGTGCAGCCAGCATGCGACGCAAGTCACCTCGTGTCCTCGGGTCGTCCCCCTCTGCCAATGACTGCAGATATGTGTCGAGACCCTGCAGAGAGGCCTCAAGGCCCCCCAGCACGGCCATCTTCTCTTCAAGGGGGGGGAGGGGGAGCATCCCGACGCGGAGTCTCATCTGCCTCTGCCATCCTCTCCTTTCCGTGCACAGCGGTGGCAGGGAGATGGGGGCCCGCCATCTAGACAGTCCGCACTATCGACCCTTGTGTGGACAAGGCATTCAGGGCAGTATGAGATGAAGGTAACAGGGTCCGCACGCTAAGCCGCAAGATGGCCACCGGCATCATGGTCCAGATGCAAACGGCTGCCAAATGGCGAGTCTCTGGTCCGGAGGGGGGACAGGATGGGCTCCGTACAGTACTTTCCCAGTGGCCAACTGCCGAGGGGCCTCGGGGGTCAAATAAAATCAGTGGGGCAGTCAGCTAGGGTCCCCAAGGATAGAGGTACGTGCGGAGCTCCAACGCAACACAACCTCTCCCGTTCACAGCCGGCCACGCCCCCCGATGGAGCTGATTTTATAAGAAGAATTAAATGGCAACCACATTTTTATCCCTGAATATTGCTTTGAAACTCACCGGAGAAATCTTTTTGTTGCTTTGAGAAAAGAAGGGCCAAAAAAATGAGAAATACATGGTGGCCCCTGACTTCTACAGGAGTGCCCTCAGCTTGTGTGTTTTTTTTTTTTTTTTTTTATATATGTAAAATTTTAAATAAAGGTCACATAAACATCAACAAAAGGCCACGCAAGGCCAGAGTAAATGGTCAGATAAGATAAGCATCAGGAATCATACTGGGGGGGGGGGGTCTTCAATAACTATAAATCTCAGCTTTCACGAAAAAATAAAATAAAGGGGGGGTTCCATATCAGCCAAAAAGGGGGAGAAAGTCCTCGTTCAAAGTAAAATAAGAGTCCTCGTGGGGGGGGGGGGGGATAGAAAACCAAAGCAAAAATATACAGTGTTATTCAAAGAGATCCGAATTGCTTGAGAAAGGTAACCGAACGCTGAAAATCAGGGTTTGGTTACCTTTCTTGGCCATTCGCTATCCAGAGAGCAGGCAATTCGCCAAATCCTGGCGAATTGCCTGAACATACGGTGCCTGTTCGGTGCCTGTTCGAGGGTAGTGAAAACCCCATGAAAAAGCAATGCTTCGTCTATTCAGAGAACACAAACCAGCAGTGAAAGGTTCCCCTAATGCTCTGCCATTCGGTGGTTTAATTCAGCAGGTTTATTCAGGCGAATCCCATAGACTTCAATGTTAAAAATATTCCCGTTTTAATTCAATATCTAATAAACCGTTCATTATAAAATGATGTAGTAAAGAGTCTCTTTATTTATCAATTTTTTTAGGATATTTTAAGCATTTTTTTTTTTTTTAAAGTCCGATTTTTTTCTTTTTACTTATTTTTTTCTGTAACAGCCCTCTTTATTATCATTCATTGGATCATATGCAAATTTCAGACATTTTCGCTCAGTAGTTTATTTGCAAACAGTGTTTCACTTTTCAAACATTCATACAAACTGTTTTTCTAATTTATTCACTTCACTCTGTCTGCGGTCTCTGCGGTTTTTTCCGGCGGCTTCGCTGCGTGTGATCCGCTCCTGCTCGGGTTTTTCCGGCGTCTTCGACGGGTTAATCCAGATGTTTTTGCGGGTTTTCGGCGTGCATTCGGTGGGTTTTGCGGTTAGTTTTCGTCGGGTTTGCGGCAGCTTTCCCTGCAATTCGGGGACCCTGTGGTGCTTGCTGAATACACCGCAGGGTCACCGAAATGGGATCGGCAAAAGGAACTGAATTGAAGAGAACGAAAAGTCACCGAACGTGCTGTGACGTTTCGAATCTCTTTGAATAACCCTGATAGTGTCTCTGTGAAGCAAAAATTGATCCCCAGCCGGGGAATGTCAACGGGAGAAAG
This sequence comes from Leptobrachium leishanense, assembly GCA_009667805.1. Classification (NCBI taxonomy): domain Eukaryota; kingdom Metazoa; phylum Chordata; class Amphibia; order Anura; family Megophryidae; genus Leptobrachium; species Leptobrachium leishanense. The sequence goes on along the minus strand of RXON01001685.1, from coordinate 71,621 downwards.
AAAATAAAATAATGGCCGAAGCGTCTCTAAATTAAAGGGGGGGGGGGGCGCAACAGTGGGAGCATATCAGTTTGTGAAAGTATTTTACCAGGAAGGATACATTGAGATTTCTCTCGTTTTCAAGTATGTCCTGGGTGGCGAGTATGTACCGTTAGGTGTCTTGCCAAGGACACTTACTGGAGAGGTGCTCGCTGGGATCGAACCCATGACTCCACAGGCTATCTCCATGCAGAGCAGTGACATTACAAAACAGATCATCTAAAACAGCTTGTGACAGTAGAAGTCAGCTATAAACCGTAACGTCTTAGCAGAAAACATCCCCAAGTGGGGGGTCTCATCAAGGAGGGGAGAAAAAAAAAACCAGAAGGTGGCGGCAAGGGCCGAAATGTGCCGTCCCTGGCATCTTCCCATAGGTCCAAGGACCTTGGGGGAGCCAAGGGGGACAATTGGCACTAGGCCCGGGCACTCAGGAGGGCAAATTGGGCGCCAGGCCACAATGGCGGTCCTTGAGACAACCCGTATCGCCAAAACAAAAATGGAAAAGGGAGGTCTCCAAAGTTGCATCGACTCAGCTATATAAGGGGAAAAAACAAAATCTGTAATAATTAAAAAGGGAAAGAGAAACCCCCCCAAAAAAACCCCCCGTTGTCTCTAATAAACAAAAACGTCCTCAGCCGAGGAGCAACATCATAGAGACAGCAGGAGGGGAAAGTCTGCTTCAGCCCGTATCTCTCCAATGGGTGGAAGCAGCAGCCCGACCAGTCTCAAACACATTGCGGAAGGCACATCAGGCGACCCATCTCCATGCCATTTGGTGATCTTTCCCACCGTCGCCGCAGCACCAAAGCCTCCACTAAAACTTTCCAGCCGAAGGTCCAGGAGGTATGTCCCGTGCGAGTCCGACGGAGAACCGGACTCCAACTGGTTCCAGCAGTTCCCTCGTTACAACGTTTATCAGGGCCTCTGTCTCGGTATTCTCCAACAGTGGAGCCAGGGATGGGGCGATAGGCCCATAATGCGGCTGCCTTCCTGACGGCCCATGGGGGCCCTCCCTCTTCAGACACGGACTGGGATCTCCACACACCGGCTCACGGTTCGGCGGTCCACTGGCGACTGACGCACCGGAGCCTCTCTGCCTTGACAGATCCTCCTTCCACAAGGTAAGCGGTCGCTGCTGAGACTCCAGGCCACCCCTCAAACCGGAGGTCCCCTCCATGCTCTCACCGCCAGTCACGACAGTCGTCTCTCTGGATCCATCCGGCGTAGCACTGTCCACGGAACACGATCCTCTGCAGCCTCTCAGGATCTCTGTAAAGCGCCGCATGTCGCCCCGCGATAGCGGTCGATCATCGTCCTCTACCTCCGCCAGGAAACTTTCGAGGCCCAGGAACGCCGCCTCCAGGCAAAACTGCGGGGGATCTGGCAAGAGGCCTATTTGCCGTCTCATGCGCATTCCATTTGCTCCCCCTGATAAATCGGCTATCTGCGACGGGAGGCGGGGGCCCTCCATCTCCACGGCTCTCCACCTAGTAAGGGGTGTCAGGGACAGCATAGGAGCCGCAGCACAGGGATAGGCTCCCCTACGGTCGCAGGCAGAGCTCACCAGCCCGGAAACTCCAGGCTCACGCCGGGTTGCAGGCCCCAAGATGGCCGTTGGCATTGTCTTCTTGTCACCTATTGTCATCTTCTGGTCCGGGGGGGGGGACAAAACGGGCCCCGGACCCCACCTCCCCAGTGGCTAGCCGTCCTGGGCTCCCGGGGGAGAAATTTCGGTAGCTAAAGACATCTTGGGAACCCATAGAGAGAAGGACGTGCCGGAGCTCCTAAGATGCACGTCCTCTCTCATCTACAGCCAGCCACGCCCTCATCTTGTGTCATTTTATCAGTAGGCGATATTTCTTGTTTGATTGGTTTATCTTTGGTCTATGGGTTATAATTATATTATTGCTTTTGTTGCCCCCATGAGTAAATGCAGGTTCCTCTTCTTGTAACCGCCGGAACGTATGACCATGGAGACACATTATTACAAGATACTGTAGCGCTGTGTTAAAGATCTGCTGTGGCATTACCTATTTTTGGCCACAAGATGGAGACAGTTGCGATTAGAGATACTGGACATTGGAACTACATTTCCCGGCATGCTTTGCGAGGAGACAGGAAGTGGGTGGGGACTGGACACTTACATCCTCCACCTCGTGGAGAACGCGCCAGAGCGCGCCAGGGAAGGAAAGAGAGCAGACGCATTGAAGAGATCACGAGAGGGCCTAGGCCAGAGACCAAGAGAGACCAAGAGAGACCTGTTAGTCCAGAGAGGATCACCAATCTGAGGAGAAGGGAACTCGCCGGAATCCAGGCATTGCTGCCGACCGGAGGAATTGAACGGAGAGCAGGCGGTGAACTGGATAGGTTGTATGGAGTCAGACAACGGATCCAGCCGCTAGTATCCCCAGTCAAAATCGGGTGGAGAGACGTCCTGGGTCAGCGGAGCCTAAAGCAATCGTCGGATGGGTGAGAGGCCTCCAAGGCTGTTTTATGATTAAAGGACGCTCTGCTGTTTTCTCTTTAAAGTCCACAGGGCCCAACTGACTAGTCGAAGACCTTCCTTAATAAACTCACTGGGCCACTTGAACAGTACCCAGGTACCACACACACATATACACCTTTCACATTCTGGGACTTAACTTGTGCAGGACTCCATTTTCCTTTTACGGAGAGACTGACCCGTGGTTCAATTTCAGCGGCTCCTCCGGGAGTGAGCGCTACACGTGGGGGCTCGTCCGGGATCCAGTCTCTGGAAAAAACGCATCTAAAGGGTTAAGTATGGATCCAGACACTGTTGCCGAGTGGTGTGGGGAGCACAGTAGCCAGTTAGAATGTTGTATAGTTATGTATATTCCAGCAGACACTTGGGCTGAAGATCAGATTCGCCAGGCCGTGGCCACGCTAGCACCAGATCATCGGGGGTTAATACTGGACATTAAAAAAACCCCAGATACTTCTCACATGTATGTTCTTCTCGAATGGAGAAAGGGTGTTCCGCCATGTTTTCAGGGCACGAGCGTGAAACTGGCCGAAGAGGTGGAAGTCCAACTAATTAAGCCAAGTGCGCCACGTGGCGAATCCGCAAGTGTTTCCGCGCCTAGTCCGTTGGCCATGATAGGGCCTGACTTTATCGTGGCTATTGGAGATCTACTGGCTAAATGTCAGAAAACAAGCCCTCCTCACACTAACTTCGGTTATCGACGGTTAAGAAATTTTACAGGAAACGTACCAACTCCGGCGGGAGAAGAAATCTTTTGAAGAATGTGGAACAGGCGATGCAGGCTCTGGATGAGTGGGATGTCCCTGAGGCCCAGAAAAAGCAAAGGATCACCGAGAGCTTAAAGGGACCTGCGTCAGAAGCGGTGAGAAACCTAAAACTGAGTAGAAAAGATTGTACTGCTTTAGATTATTTAAACGTTCTTGAAGAAGTTTTTGGGCGAACTGAAAAGGCGGCGAATGGTATATCAGTACGAACACACCTATCAGAGAAGAGGTGAAAGGATGACCGAGTACATGAGGCGCCTGGATAAGATTCTACACCAGATACTCCTGAAGAAAGGGGCCGAACCGCCGAAGTAGATAAGATCCGAATAAAACAGATCCTGAGGGGCTCTCAACCTCTAGATCCAGTGATGATGCAGCTGTGAGAAGCAGAGCAGGTAACCAAGAGTTAAAGTACCTGGAACTGATCCGAGTTGTACGAGAGGAAGAGGCTTTACTAGAAGAGAAATCTTTCAGGCGGGGGGAAAGGGCTATGCACAACCTGTGAGACATAACGACGGCCTGCAACCTGAAAGCGACTCTCTAGATGCCTATGGATCTGACGAGGACGAACAAGAACATCTAGTTGTTTTTAAATCTACAGAGAAGGCTGCCAAAGAGTCGAACCTCCCTGAACGGGGTGAATTGTCCAAAACCGTCAAGAAAGTTCAGGAGGCTCAAGCTGAATTGCAACAAGCGCATGCGGAACTGTGCCGGGTATTGATGAAGGTGACAGAGATGCAGGCAGAAATGCAGAAATTCCTCAAGGTATGCAGACGACGGGAGTTGCTGTGGTGTCTGGTCCAAATCTTTAACCAAATCTCAACAAGCAACTACGTCCCCGCTCTCTAAGAAGAGATGTTTCGGGTTTGGAGAAATGGGCCATTTCGGCGCACAGTGCAAAGGCCGAAAGCCTGAGAAGGATAGAGTCAAGGGACTGTTGGAAGCCCTGGAAGGACTGTTATCTACCACACCGGCGGGAACGCAAGAGGGCACCAGTAAAGGAGCAACCTGAGTGCCCGAGGGTTGAACCCCGCTCCAGAAACCAAGCAAAGACTAAGAGGCGAGAAGGCCCAAAGCCGAGCCAACTGTAGAGCCTGCCAGGACTGAAAGAGTCACTCCCTTAGCGTCCGGGTCTGCGTCATGGGGAAGCAATGCACGCCAAAACCTGCATGGGCCAAGAAAAAGGCCAGGGTACAGCAAACTGGGTCTAAGCGTCCGATACCGCCACAAATTTCCTGACCAACTGATAGGTCTTTCTCCTATTGTGCCATCCAAGTGGAAGGAGTATACACCAAAGCCCTGTTGGATTCAGGGGCTCAGGTGACATTGATCTACAGAGACTTCTATGAGAAACACTTAAAGCACATTCCCTTGCAAGAATTGAAGGATTTGGAAATATGGGGTATCGGCACTGAGAACCCTTATGACGGGTACCTGCAAGTGAAGTTGGAGATCGGATCTGAAGTCATCGGGCAGTCTGGGGGTTGTGATGCATTGGCTATTGTGTGTCCTCGACCCTGGGTGCGAACAGAAGCTCCCTGATAGTGGGGACGAATACTGACCTAGTGCGGCGTCTCCTGACGCCTATCGTGTTGGAAGAAGGTTCAACTCAAGGAGTACACCAATGTTAGTCCGGTCTATCAGAGGATGGTCGAAGAACGAAAGGCACCTGCCGAGGTGGGAAGACTGTGGAGACTGGGTGGAACAGAGAAGGTTCTGCAAGCAGGAGAAGTAGCGAGTTTCCGGGCTTCAGTCAAGTTGAATGGATCGCAACCAGGCCCCTATGTGGTGCTGGGAACCGATTTTGATCATGGGAGTGAAACGGAGTCGAAGTAATTCCCGAAATAATCTCCACCAAAGCTCTGAAGAGAACACGAGGAAGAGTCTCGGTCAGCGTATGCAATGTGACGGATTCTCCAGTAGTCCTTAAAGCACGAATGCTATCGGGCAAGTAGAGTCTGCTACACCCCTCTCTACCGATTCAGGAGGGGGAGTGGGTAAAGAGATTCCAGATGAAAGATTCTACCAAGGACGCTCCCATTTCACCTGAGTGGAAGAAACGTCTTCAGTCTCAAGTCCTAAAGTGGAAGGAATTGTTCTCAAAAGATGAGTTCGATGTGGGCCTAGCTAAGAGTACTGAGCACCGCATCGGTTACAAGAAGATAAGCCGTTTCGGGAAAGATCAAGGCGAGTTCCGCTGGAGACTTAGATGATCTGCGAGAGCAGCTGAACGAATTACAAAGAACCAAGGTGATTCAAGAGTCCAGGAGTCCATACGCATCTCCCATAGTGTTGGTCCGGAAGAAAAATGGTTCTGTCCGCTTATGCATAGACTACCGCACATTGAACCGGAGAACCATCCCCGATCAATATGCCACTCCTCGGATAGAAGATGCCCTACAGTGTTTGTCTGGAGCAAAGTGGTTTAGTGTACTAGACCTGCGAAGCGGGTATCACCAGATACCAATGCATCCTGAAGACAAGGAGAAAACTGCGTTCATCTGTCCACTGGGGTTCTTTGAATTCAACAGGATGCCTCAAGGCCTTACGGGGGCTCCAGCCACGTTCCAACGGTTGATGGAGAAGACAGTCGGGGATATGAATCTAATCGAAGTATTAGTGTACCTGGATGATATAATTGTGTTTGGGAGACTCTGGAAGAACATGAGCAACGTTTGGAGAAGGTCTTGAAGAGGCTCCATGAAGAGGGGCTGAAACTGTCTCTAGAGAAATGCCAATTCTGTTTACCGACTGTTACGTATTTGGGACATGTGGTCTCAGCAGAAGGTGTTTCAACAGACCCTCGGAAGTTGGAGGCTGTAGCTTCTTGGCCTAGACCCCGAAACGTCACTGAGCTTAGATCTTTCTTGGGATTCTGTTCATACTATCGAAGATTTGTGGGAGGATTCGCGAAAATAGCTCAACCACTGAACAAACTCCTACAGAAGGAAACCACAGAAGAAGGCTGCAAGGTCTCTGATAAAAATCTGTCAGCTCCAGGGCCAAGGAAAGCTCGAGAGTCTATACAAGGTGAATGGACCAGTCAATGTGAAGGAGCTTTCGTGAAACTGAAAGAGAGTCTAACCCGAGCTCCTGTTTTGGCCTATGCGGACCCTCACAAGCCGTATGAGTTACATGTGGATGCCAGCCGAGAAGGCCTGGGAGGAGTCCTGTATCAGGAGTATGGTGGACTGCTGAGGCCTGTAGCGTACGTGAGTCGGAGTCTTGCGCCTTCGGAGAAGAACTACCCTACTCACAAGTTGGAGTTCCTAGCCTTAAAGTGGGCAGTGGTAGACAAGTTAAAAGACTATCTGTATGGAGCCGAGTTTGTGATTAAGACGGATAACAATCCCCTTACCTATATCCTCAATACCGCAAAACTGGACGCAACGGGACATCGGTGGTTGGCCGCTCTGTCGGGGTTTCGGTTCAGCCTGAAGTATCGCCCTGGGGTGAATAATCGAGATGCTGATGCGTTATCGAGAAGACCCTACACTACAGAATGGACTCAGTTGACTCCAGACGGGGTGCAAGCTTTGTGTCAAGGAACAGAGCGCCGGGTCAAAGAAGGGATTGAAGCGGAGGCCATAGGAGTCATGGCTGCAGCTGTTCCTGAGTTTTACTGTAACCCTACGCAGTTAAGAGATGAAAGTTTACCTACCTTTTCGAGACAGGACCTGAAAGCGGATCAGGCCAGAGACCCTTTAATTGCCTTGACCATAAAGGCCCTGACTGCAAACCAGCGAGAGATTTTGTTAACCAACTCCCCGAGTGGAGCCAGGTTGGTCTACAAAGAATGGGAGCGGTTAAAGATGCTGGATGGGGTGGTCTACCGAAGGGGCCCCTCAGCTAACGCTGAAAGATTCAACAATTATTCCTCCCCACTAGACATAGGGAGAGTGTGCTGCGATCACTACATGATGAGCATGGACATTGGGTGCAGAAAGAACTTTTAAACTGGTGCGAGATAGTTCTATGGCCTTGCATGAGGGCTGAAGTGGAAAGTTATTGTCATTCCTGTCTGAGGTGCATTCAGAGAAAGACTCTACCGACCCGAACTGCTCCAATGAGCCATCTGCAGAGCCAGGGACCCATGGATTTGGTGTGCATTGACTTCCTGTGCTTAGAGCCGGATGCTAGTGGGCAAGGGAACATTCTAATAGTGACTGATCATTTCACTCGTTACGCCCAAGCATTTTCCACAAAAGATCAACGTGCTCCGACAGTGACCAAGGTGTTGATGGAAAAGTTCTTTTTTCATTACGGACTGCCAAGGAGGATACACTCTGATCAGGGTAGAGACTTTGAGAGCAGACTGGTGGGGCAATTGTTAGAGTTGTTGGGAATCCAAAAGACCCGAACTACACCATATCACCCTCAAGGTGATGCTCAGCCTGAGAGGTTTAATCGCACACTGCTAAACATGTTGGGGACTTTGTCGAATGTGGAGAAGCAGAGTTGGAGTCGACACATAGCTTACTCTGGTGCATGCATATAACAGTACGGAGAGTGATGCAACTGGATACTCACCGTACCGTCTTATGTTCGGAAGAGAGGCTCGACTGCCGGTTGATTTGGCATTTGGGTTATCTCTAGACCAGACGTCAGTAGCTTCCCATAGAAACTACGTGGATAGACTTCGAAAGAATTTGGCTTCTGCATTTGAACAGGCCCGGTTGACCTGTTGGGAACAGGGAGCAAAGAAACAAAAGGAACTATGACTTGAAGGTTCGAATACAAGATCTGCAACCCGGTGATAGGGTCCTATTGAAGAACTTGGGTGCTGCTGCGAGACACAAGTTGGCGGATAGGTGGAGTTCCCAGGTTTACATTGTCTGCAAACAGCTGCCAGGTCTACCAGTGTATCAGATTCGCCCGGATGGAAAGGCTGGCCTCTCAAGAACTGGCACCGGAATCATTTGTTACCTTTGAGAGAGGCTGTGAGAATGCCAGTTGGGGACGAACCGCCTCTGTCGAATCCGCCTGTTCCACGTTTGCCCCCTGTTACTCGGTCTCAACAGACCCGAGTTGCCGAAGAGAGCGAAAGGGACAGTGAAGAAGAGAGTTATTGTCTAGACTGGATGCGCTCACCGGAACCTGAGGAGGTTGTCGCTGTTCCTGAGCGGTGGGAGAGTAATTTGAGGCCTGAAGCTCCTGAATTTCTGCTAGAAGTCCCTGAGACTACTGAAATCCCTGAGGCTCTTGAAGTTCAGCTGGAGGTCCCTGAGGCTGTTGGATCCCGGTAGCTCCGGAAGTTGAAGCTTATTCTGGCGATTATAGTTCTATGCCTTCGCTGGAGGGATCATACTCTGAAGAAACGTCTGCTCCAGTGATCGAAAGAAGGATTGAGCAACACCTATAGTACTTCCACCTGAAGAGGAACTGATTGAGCCAGAACCAAAACGCTCTGTTCGACCGCCCCAACGACTCACCTACAACTCACCAGGACATAGCACTGAAGAGGCCATCACCACAGTACGGAGGTTGCCCGAAGTGTCTGCTATGCTAGCTGAGGTAGCTCAAAATATGAGTCAACTTGAGGAAGTGTTATTAACTCACTATATGTATGCTGCTGAACCTGTGCATGTTATGTAAACTGTATTCAAAATTGTGGAAATGTATGTAACTGTAGTACCTCCTTGGAGAGACCCAAGAGTTCTAGGAGGGGGAGAGTGTAGCGCTGTGTTAAAGATCTGCTGTGGCATTACCTATTTTTGGCCACAAGATGGAGACAGTTGCGATTAAGATACTGGACATTGGACTACATTTCCCAGCATGCTTTGCGAGGAGACAGGAAGTGGGTGGGGACTGGACACTTACATCCTCCACCTCGTGGAGAACGCGCCAGAGCGCGCCAGGGAAGGAAAGAGAGCAGACGCATTGAAGAGATCACGAGAGGCCTAGGCCAGAGACCAAGAGAGAACCTGTTAGTCCAGAGAGGATCACCCAATCTGAGGAGAAGGAACTCGCCGGAATCCAGGCATTGCTGCCGACCGGAGGAATCGAACGGAGAGCAGGCGGTGAACTGGATAGGTTGTATGGAGTCAGACAACGGATCCGGCCGCTAGTATCCCCAGTCAAAATCGGGTGGAGAGACGTCCTGGGTCAGCGGAGCCTAAAGCAATCGTCGGATGGGTGAGAGGCTCCAAGGCTGTTTTATGATTAAAGGACGCTCTGCTGTTTTCTCTTTAAAGTCCACAGGGCCCCAACTGACTAGTCGAAGACCTTCCTTTAATAAACTCACTGGCCAGTTGAACAGTACCCGGTACCACACACACATATACACCTTTCACATTCTGGGACTTAACTTGTGCAGGACTCATTTCCTTTTACGAATCGGAACAGGGGTTACAGATAAAGATACGTTCCGAATATATTTTTCATCTTTTTTCCGCTGCGCGTTTACCGTAATACGAAGGGATTGTATGTTTGGGGTTTTGCTACGTGTCCCCTTTTCTGAACTATCGGGAAATTGCATTGCTTTTATGTTCGGTTGCGAATATTTTATTTTCCGAAATACGAAGCCTCGTGTTTCGTTTCTTTTCCGCTGCGCGTTTTACCGTGATACGAAAATACTGTAATAATACTTGTGAATACCGTGTCTCGACATCTGCTCAAATATTTTAGTAAACTATTTAAATGATAAAAACTCACAACTGTGTTGGAGTATATTTATTCCCTAGTGCGGGGAGACTGACCCGTGGTTCAATTTCAGCGGCTCCTCCAGGAGTGAGCGCTACAATACATTAAATGAAAAATGTAGTTTCTTATGAAAAAACAAAAACCCCACACACAGAGCGTCCCGTTACCTGTTGCAGACGCCTCCCTCCATTCAGGCTTCTCCATGAATTTATGTCGCCATGTGACGCGGACTTTAAATCCCGGCTCTGTGAATCGGTGTCCGGGGATTCGGCATTCACTTTTGGCGTCATACGTCTGCTGGGAATTCTCTGTAATTTTGTCTTTAATGGTCTCCAGGTCCTGATAATGTCCAGCCCCGCAGCTCCATGTTATACCAATATCTTTTGGGTTAAAGTCCTTCAGATTGATGGAGCAGATCACGTCACGCGAGTCTCCCAGGGACAGAGCGATGGGCTTCTTATCCGATACCTGAGGTTTTCCTGGGGAATAATAGAGTCTTTTGAATAAGTAATACATGTTGCCGGTATCTGTGGGCGCTGCATTAGACGCCGGTGCTTCTTGGATAACCCCTTAGGGCACTATTACCTGCTCTGCGCTACCGTTAACGTTTGTATGTGTAAGGGTTAGCGCCAGGTTAAATGAGTCTAGCGCACGACCAGCAGATTACCTGTCCAACGCTAAACCCGTGAAAAATCCGTTAGCGCATCGTTCGTGATAGCGTTTTATTGCGCGAGCTTACTGTACTTACCGCATCTTATACTTAACACGGGAAGCGCTAGAGATCGTTAGCTCTTTGGTAAATAACAGATCACTTGGTGCCTGCGCGAATTACCCGAGAGATGCGCAGCGCAACATTATATCTACTGCTCAACCCAGGTGCTAACTCCAAAACAAGACAAAAAACAGGTCTAAGCCCAAAATCAACAGCCCGTTTAAAGGGACGCAGCACTGGCGATCTTTTGGATGAATTTTATAAACAATCAGGGTTATCCAAAGAGATTCGAAAAGTCACTGCACGTTCGGTGACTTTTCGTTCTCTTCAATACGGTTCCTTTTGCCGATCCCATTTCGGCGACCCTGCGGTGTATTCAGCAAGCACCACAGAGTCCCCGAATTGCAGGGAAAAGCTGCCGCAAACCCACCGAAAACTAACTGCAAAACTCACCGAATGCACGCCGAAAACCCGCAAAAACATCTGAATTAACCTGCGAAAACCAGCAAAAACATCTGAATTAACCTGCGAAAACCAGCAAAAACATCTGAATTAACCTGCGAAAACCAGCAAAAACATCTGAATTAACCTGCGAAAACCACGGAAAAAGCCCGAGCAGGAGCCGGCCGAAGCAGTCGAGACAGCAGACGAGGGAGGTGAATAAATTAGCAAAACCATTTGTATGAATCTGTGAAAATGAAACGCTGTTTGCAAAGAAACTACTGAGCGAAAATGTCTGAAATTTACATATGATCCAATGAATGATAATAAAGAGGGCTGTTACAGAAAAAAATAAGTAAAGTTAAAAAAAAATCAAAAAAAAAAATCGGACTCTTTAAAAAAAAAATTAAGAAAAATGCTTAAAATATTCTAAAAAATCTATAAATAAAGAGACTTTTTGCTGCAGAATTTTATAATGAACGGTTTATTAGATATTGAATTAAAACGGGAATATTTTTAACATTGAAGCCTATGGGATTCGCCTGAATAAACCTGCCAAATTAAACCACTGAATGGCAGGGCATTAGGGGAACCTTTCACTGCTGGTTTGTGTTCTCTGAATAGCCGAAGCAGTGCATTTCATGGGGATTTCACTGCCCTCGAACAGGCACCGAACAGGCACCGTATGTGCAGGCAATTCGCCAGGATTTGGCGAATTGCCTGCTCTCTGGATAGCCGAATGGCCAGGAAAGGTAACCGAACCGAAAGGCAACCTTTCTCAAGCAATTCGGATCTCTTTGGATAACCCTGAATGACAGTCTGGGTTATTAAGAAAAAAGTGAAACTCAGGAGAACTGGCAGGAGAAGAGAACAATGTGGATAAAATAGTCGATTTGGAAAGTGAGATAAATGGGAGACTTTTCTGGTTTTGGCTATTTTGACCTAGAATTTTGACTTCTCCAGTCATTCTCCTGAGTTTCACCTTTCTTTGAATAGACCTGAGTATCTGATTACAGGCTCTTTATTTCAACATAAAAATGTACATTTTGTGCCAATTGTAACCATGATTTCTCATTTAATCGATGTCGGGAAGCTGCACACCCTGATGTAACGGGCTGCGCACGTCAGTGTACGTGGACACAGCACCCAATCAAGGTGAAAATGCACATATTGAATTACATTGTCTGTGAGATGTGTGAGGAGGATCCCCTGTCTGCCCTTTCCAGCGATGCCTCTTTTAACCCCTTAGATACCAGATTGCGATTTGATGCCAATTGGTGCCGAATCAAGGTCCTCTCCTGGAGGTGGCTGACATTGTGGATGTCACCCAAGCCTTTGGGACATGCACCACCAACTGACGTCGTCGCCATATGTGAAATTATGTCAGTTGGGTAGTTAACCCCCTAGCTGCCAAGTGGAGATATTGGGGGTACAAAGTACTCCTCTATGTCCCGCGATCAGTGGAAGCTAGAGGGTCATGTTTGGTATTGTATGGTATCAAGATTCAGTGTTCACCCAAATCGCTGATCTGGGATCACCACTGATTAACCATCTCTGTGCTGTGGAGAGGCCAGTCCAGAGGTCTGGGTGCCAGCTGGATCCCGGAGGATGTCCTGATCCTCTGCCATACTACCTGGAGAGCTGGGGCGATTCCAGATAAACGATTTGGGTGAACAATGAATTCCAGGCAGTCGGCAGATCCTGCAATCAGTAGAGCGGAAACTCTCAATGTGTATTTTATTCATTTAACTCTGGAGTGCGATTCCTTTCAGTGCGATTCCTTTCAAAGATCAACATGTCAAAGACTGAGCTCCTACTTATTCCTCCCTCCAATGCCTCCCCACCTCCTGACTTCTCTATCACGGTGGATGGTATCACCATCTCCCCATCAAACCAAGTTCGCTGTCTTGGAGTCACACTTGACTCTGCTCTTTCCTTCATCCCCCACATCAAGTCTCTTTCCTCCTCCTGCCGATACCAACTGCGTAATATTTCCAGAATTCGGCCATTTCTTACCGCTGTCACCACAAAACAACTCATACACGCCCTGGTAATCTCCCGACTCGACTATTGCAATAATCTCTTATCTGGCTCTGTCCCACCTCTCCCCCCTACAATCCATCCTGAATGCCTCCGCCAGGCTAATTCACCTCACCCGCCGCTCTGTCTCTGCCGCTCCCCTCTGCGAGTCCCTTCACTGGCTCCCCATCCACTGCAGAATTAAGTTCAAAATCCTTATCCTTACCTACAAAACCCTCACTAACTCAGCTCCCCACTACCTGTCCTCACTAATCACCAAATACACCCGGCCCGCTCCCTAAGGTCAAACAGTGACCTGCGCCTAGCTTCTCCCCGCATCACCTCTTCCCATGATAGAATGCAGGATTTCTCACGCGCAGCCCCCACTCTCTGGAACGCTCTCCCTCGTACTGTCAGACTTTCCCCTAACTTCTCTTCCTTCAAACGCTCCCTTAAAACATTCCTATTTAGGGAAGCCGACCCCCAACTCACTGACGCAACCATCAATCACTCTCACCTTACAGTCCTCTCCTCCTGTTTCCAACCCCAACCCTCCCAGATTGTGAGTTCCTACGGGAATAGGCCCTCATCTCCTCCTGTACTGTTTGTCAAATGTTGTTCAATGTATTGTAACCCTGTCTATACTCTGCTTATTGTACAGCGCTGCGGAATATACTGGCGCTTTATAAATAAAGAATAATAATAATAATAAGGGGCTTTTCATAGCTCTTTACAATGACACCTCATACCATCATATAGGACGTATGGAACCAGACATAAATGCCCAAAGGTCCCCTTACAATGGGATCACAGGTCCGGGAGAAAAAATTGTCCCCTGTGCCGCCCCCCAAGTGACCGCGTGATACGGTTTGTATAGTTTAAAGTGCACCCGACATCGGTGCAACTACTTTTGCCTTTTCTTCAGGACATCCTTCCCTTTATATAAGTCAGTGATTTTTCACCGACCTACAGTATATAACTGGAAAAAGACCCCAGAGCTATTTCATTTTAAAGGGCCCTGGTCCCCCATGTGACCTGGAAATCCCGCGGGGGGGGGGGGGAGAGACTGTAGCGAGCAGAGAATTGTCCTACAGGACAGCCCTTCCCCCACCCAGGTGTTAAGGTAAATTCATTATTTCCTTTTATTCACATAAGAACCGATTTTACAATAATCATCAGTATCATAATTAATTAGTAAGACGGTTAATGAAAAACGCTTTTCTTACGTAATGTAAAGCTCCATTCCTTTTTTTCCTCCTTGGTCTTTCCATCGGAGATAAACCTGCAGACAATCGTTGTTTTTCTGTGTTTTGACACACTGGGTGTGAAGTTTAATGCGGTGATGACTTTGTGAAGCCCTTTGTCCTCCGAGTTTTCACTTCTCATGGTGTAATCACAGCCGAGTAACTTCTCCTCCTCATCCTTAGTCCTACGATCTGTCAACGTGACGGTGTCTCCACCAGCCTCTGTCACACACCATGTCACCTCGGTGGCCTCCGGACAGTTAAAAGCCACACAGTAAAAAGTGACCTTGTCGTTATCATTCGACGTCTCAGGCCCGTATATTGGACTCACCATGAAACGCTGGAAATCTGTGAAATAAATAAATGCATTATAAAATAAAACCTAGTTACAGACGTTTATAGGACTGAACGCCGAGACCGGTCAGAACGCAGACTTTAAACTGAGACTCTCGAACACGGAAGTCCTGGAAGCTTTTCTGTGCAGCTTGCGCTCTTATACAACTTGTGTAGTGTAGGAACCGCAAATTGCGTAGCGCTACAGGACTCGCACACTTTACGTACACAAGTTCCGTAGCGCCTGCGCAGAGCAATGGATCGGAGATGCACGCGCATGCACAGATCTGATCCATCGCTGCCTCTCTGGGAACGCTCGCTACAGCGATTGTTCTCACAGGGTGACGTCACCCACTCTCTGTGTGTGACATCACTGGTGACCGATCTGGTGATTCAAAATCCTCGGCTGCTGGGTGGGGCAGAGGAAACTCCTCCACTTCACACAGCATTTTCTGCCAGATCGGGAAAGCTGTTGGGGGAAAAGGGGGGCCCCTCCTTAAAACTATAAAGTGGTCAGGATGAGTTGAGTGTCCCATTAATGTGAGGTGTGGGAGGTGTGAGAGGTGCAAGATGTGAGGTGTAGGAGGTATGGGATGTGAAATGTGAGAGGTACAGGATGTGAGGTGTGAGAGGTATGGGATGTGCGGTGTGAGAGATGCAGGATGTGAGGTGGATGAGCCTATTAGAGGCGTTAATTAAAGACTGCAGAGGGAGAATATGGGCTTGTTTAAGGCCAGAGAGAAGGAGGTTACAGTAGTCAAGGTGGGAGATAATAAGAGCTGGGATGAGCATTTCAGCAGAGTCCTGATTAAGACATGGATGGATGTGTGCAATGTTTTTTAGGTGGAAGTAGTAGGATTTGGTTAAAGACTGAATGTGAGGAGTAAAGGATAGATCAGAGTCGAAGAGGACCCCGAGGCAGCGAGCCTGAGAGGTAGAAGTAATGGCGGCACCATTCACCTGAAGGGAAATGGGTGTAGGAGTGTTAGCTCTAGATGGGGGGCATCCTTTCTGTGTGTGAATACAGCACGTAACATGTTTTTTCTTATTAAAACAAATTCAGGGGGGCGGAGCCTGGACGAGCATGCGGCTGGCTGTGTGAGAGCTGAGCTCCTGGGCCGCGGGTGACCTTTCAAGCGGAACCGTTTACCACTGACCCGACCAGGTTACATCAAGTGAAGGGAGAAGCTCACCTGCACCCTGCCATGCCGCCGCAAAAACAAAAAAAAGCGGCAGACGGCCCGGTTGCGCCGATTTTCGCGGCCCGCCGCACCCAGGAGATAAGACAAGATGGCGGCCGGACCCCGCCGGAAGATGGAGGGGAAGACTCGGCGGGCATCGCCACCTTGATTCCGGCATCTAAACAGGACATAGCGGCGCTCTTCCAAAAAATAAAGAGGTACAGGAGATCTTGGCTGGGGAGATTGTGAGAGGCTCCCAGGTGGTTAAGGCAGAAATCCAGGCCCTGGGGTCCCGCACGTCGGATTTGGAGGCCCGGGTGGAGGAGGTGGTTCAGCAGGCTAACACGTCCGCAGATGTAGTAAATCAGCTCCAGGACCGGGTGGAGGGATTAGAGAAGGCCATGGAAGATGCGTCCAACCGATCCAGACGCAATAACCTCCGAATAAGAGGCCTATCAGAGGAGGTGTCACAGGCTGCGCTGGAAGCCACGGTGGTGGGCCTGTTTCAGCGGTTGTTGCCTGACCTGCCTGCTGAGAGCTTTCTAATGGACCGAGTTCATCGGGCGCTACGGGCCAGGGGCCCCCCAACTCCCAACCTCGTGATATTATCTTGAGATTGCACTATTATAAAACAAAAGAAAAAATTTTGCGAGCTAATCGCGAGCGGTGCCTGCACTATGAAGATGTGGAGCTTCAACTCTTTCAGGATCTGGCGCCGATCACCTTGGCCAGACGCCGGGACTGGAAGCCAGTGACGGCGTTGCTCCGGGCTCAAGGCCTGAAATACACTTGGGGCTTCCCGTTTCGCTTAATTGTCACCAAAGACTCTCGCACGTTCTCTTGCACGAATGTGAGTGCCCTGCCTGCGTTCATGGATCGCTTGGGTCTACAGATGCCGGATGGAGTTCGCTCCACTCTCCCGCCACAAATACAACGTCTCCCGGCGGAGTGGCAAGAAGTCGCCGATTGACCCGCCAGCGGGGCAAGATTTTTACTCTCCTTCCTTCTTTCCATGGCACGCTCCAAGTGCGGAGAGCGTGAGTAATTGCGACTTGGTCGGGTCGCCTTTTTCAGTTCCAGCGACCTTTCCTTACTTTATCTCGTTTAAACCCCTTTTTTATTACATGTGACTGACAGAGTGTGTCCAGGCCCCCCTGTCCGCAGAGCAATGGACTTTTTTGGGAACCCCACTGCTTCATCTTTATCGCCACTTGTGCTGTATTCGGCTGTCTTAAATACAGGGGATGGCTGCCCGAAGGTCTAGGGGATAGCTTAGCTCACTACCAAGCATGTATTCGTTGCAAAAGTTTATGCGGGTATTGTTTGGGTTGCTGGAAGTTATGTTTGATATATTTACGGTTCTGCTTCGTCACCTGCCGGGTGACTGGTTCTATTCGTGGGATTAGCAGGTGGTCTCCTGATTGCCCTTTGATTCCCCCCAACGCCTGGTTTTCGGGTTTCTCCCCCAAACCAGGACATGGAATTTGATATTAAATGTTTGTTGGTCCCCCGATGTTCCCGTTTGTCTTTTGTGTCCTTCTTTCGCTTTTTCTTGTTCTTATATCTTCTCTTCTACCCTTTCGGTCTTTATTTCTCTCTTCTCCTCCCACCTTTATGCTGGCTTCCTTCTCTCCCTCCTTTTACTCAGGGGTGGGGCCTGTCACGGAGCCTTTTCCCCACGTTAACGCATTATGATGGCTAAGACCCTTAAGATATGGTCCCTGAATGTTAAGGGACTTAATTCCCCTGGAAAACGGCGTCTGCTCTTTCGAGAGATGCGTCGCCAACAGGTAGACATAGCCTGCCTGCAGGAAACCAGAATTCCACGGTCCGCCTCCTTCCGGCTCTCTGACAGGCGCTACTCCCAGGTGTATTCCTCGTGTGCCTCTACTAAAACCCGGGGGGTGAATATTCTCGTGCGTAACTCCTGCCCTTTCACGCTGGATACGGTAGTGGCGGGTGGGGAGGGCAGGTATTTGGTGGTGAATGGGTGGCTTGCACATAAGAAGTACTCGGTGGTCTCGGTGTATGCACCGAACGTACCGGATGTGTCCTTTTGGTCTGATTTACAAATGTTTATTTCCTCCCATGCATCCGGAGCTCTGATAGTTGCTGGGGACTTTAATGCTGTGCTTTTCCCCACCTTGGACCGGTCTGATGCTTCCCAGCGTGCTGTGCCCCGAGAGCTCAGGACACAGGATAAACAATTTCACCGCTTTGTTAGGGCCCTAGATCTAGTCGATGTCTGGAGATCGCACCATCCCACCACTAGAGATTATACATTTTACTCGCCCCCGCATGCGTCGTACTCAAGGATTGATTATCTGCTGGCGGCGCCCTCCTCCCTTCCGGAGCTCGGGTCACCCGCCATTGGCTCGATCACGTGGTCTGACCACGCTGACGTAAGCATGCATCTCAGGCTGCCGGGACGCCGGACCCCTGGACAGTGGCGCTTGGACCCGACCCTCTTGGATGCGGAGGGGGTGTCACAGGCGGTTAGGCAGGAGCTGGAGGGCTACTTTCAGGTTAACGGCACAGACGACGTACCCGCTTCAGTGGTATGGGCAGCGCATAAGGCAGTTATAAGAGGGGTGCTCATTAGCCAGGCTTCCTATCGGAAACGGCGCAAGGGTGAAATGTTCACGCAGCTGCAAGCTAGCTTGCGTAAACTAGAATTTAGACATAAGGCGGAGCCTGGACCGGTGACCTTTGATGCTTTGCAAGAGGCGAGAAGGGCATTGACCCAGCTATCTCTAGATGAAGTCAGCAGATCCATGCTCTGGTCCAAAAGATTTTACTATGAACGCTCAAACAAAATGGACACCCCTATGGCAAGGAGGATAGCGGGCCTCCAGCGTCACGGGGGCGTAGGAGCCCTGAGGGACGGGGCAGGAACTGTTCACAGATCCGCCTCTAAAATTAGGGATATTTTCACAACGTTTTATGAGAAGATCTATAACCACTCCCCGCAGGCGACCTTAGATAACCCGACACATGTAGCTAATGTACAGCGGTTTCTGTCCGAGTTGGCCTTGCCGACCCTGACGGAGGCACAGGCTGCAACCCTGGGTGCGCCGATAGATAGCGAGGAGGTGCGGACAGCCATAGGACTCATGCAACCAAACAAGGCCCCGGGTCCGGATGGACTCCCAGGACTTTACTATAAATCGTTTCTGCCCATCTTACTCCCTCACCTTACCACAATGTGTAACTCGGCGAGGTCGGGGACTCCCTTTGCAAGGGACTCCTTGACGGCCTCTATTGTTACTATCCTTAAACCTGGGAAGGACCCTTTGGGCCCGGAGAACTACAGACCGATTTCCCTCCTTAATTTTGATATTAAAGTTCTGGCCAAAGTATTGGCTCTCAGATTGAACGAGATCATACCAACTTTGATTCATGCTGACCAAGTGGGGTTTATCCCGGCCGTCAAGCATACGATAACACCCGGAGGCCTGCGACCTGGTCTGGCTTGCGCAGCGTCTGAAGGTACCAGCAGTGTTCCTGTCCCTAGACGCCGAAAAGGCCTTCGACAGGGTGGGCTGGGCTTACCTCTTCCAGGTGCTGACGCACCTGGGGTTCCCACAGGAGTTCACGTCCTCGATTGGAGTAATGTATGATACGCCGGTGGCGCAGGTGGTGGTACCGGGTACGCCCCCTCGTCCTTTTCGCCTCACGAACGGCACTCGACAGGCCTGTCCCCTGTCGCCGCTGCTGTTCGCGCTCTCCCTGGAGCCTCTGCTCTCGGCGGTTCGCGCGGACCCGCTGATTGCGGGGGTAGCATACAGGGGGGAAGAATATAAAGTCTCTGCGTATGCAGATGACGTCCTCTTGTCCCTTACCTGCCCTGTTCCCTCGGTGGCGCGGCTGTTGGAGGTGTTAGACCGGTTCTCGGGGGTGGCGGGGTACAAGGTTAACATGACTAAGTCTACGGCTCTCCTTGTGGGGGCCTCGGATGGGGACGCCGGGATTATGGAACATCGGCATGGTTTTTGCACAACTACAGAGTCCATATCGTACCTTGGTGTTCGGATCCCGGGGTCCCACTCGGAAATATTTACTCTTAACTATGCTCCATTGATACAATGTATAAAAAGTGATCTTGACCGATGGGCTAAACTGCATATTTCATGGTTGGGGAGGGTGCACTGCATAAAAATGAACGTTCTGCCTCGTCTCCTGTATCTTTTCCAAGCCCTACCGATAAGTGTGACGCAATCAGATCTAACGTCACTGCAGACGGCCATAGATGCTTTTGTGTGGGATAATAAGAGACATAGGGTGGCGAGGCAGACGTTGTTTAGACCTCGGGCAGCGGGAGGGATGGGGTTACCCTCTCTCCTTTCGTACTATAGAGCAGCACGGTTAGCCAAATAGTAGCTTGGCACTCCCCAATGGGCGCAAGGAGATGGGTGGATCTGGAGTCTTCCATGATGTCACCGGATCTTCCACAATTCTGGCTCTGGACTTCGCCACCTTATCGTCCAACATTACGCACGGAATGCCCGGCCATAGTAGCTGCGGTGAAATTATGGGACTCTGTCGCAGTTAAATGTGACCTTACAAGTTATCCGTCGCCTCTGACTCCGATCTTGCGCAACGAGGAATTCCCCCCGGGCTTGTGCCCGCAGCCTTTTGGCCTGCTGGAAGATGCGGGTCTTCAACGACTGGTGGATTTCTACCCTAAAGGAGCCCTCCTGCACTATCCGGATCTACAGGGCACACACTCGCTGCCTCCATCTACTTTTTTCCGATTTTTACAAATGAGGGACTTTATCACCAAACCCCACCTTCGAGCCGCAGCACTCACCAAGCCTTCGTGGTTTGAGCGTTTGTGCCTTCAGGAACACTACCCCAAAGGTCTTATCTCCACAATATACTCTTCTATTACCTCGACCCTTGAATGGAAGGAATTGACATACATTAACGCATGGCATAAAGACCTGGGAGAGGAATTGGAAGGCGATGAGTGGTTGGACATCTGGGAGGCAGCTAGGAGGTCCTCTATATGTACTACGCACCAGGAGCAATCTCTGAAAATGATATTCCGCTGGTACACCACCCCGGAGAAACTTGTCAAAATGAAAGTGACTACCACTGATGTGTGTTGGAGACTGTGTGGCGATAAGGGAACCTTCCTGCACATGTGGTGGTCATGCCCCCGCCTTAAACCACTATGGTCGAAACTACATTCTCTTGCCCAAACCGTGCTGGAGAGAGACATACCTTTTGTGCCGAAAGTTTTTCTCCTTGCGTCCCCCTTGGAGGACCTTTCCTTGCGCCAGAACAAACTACTTGCTAAAATGTCGTTGGCAGGGCGTCGAGCCATAGCGGCAGAGTGGAGGGCAATGGAGCCCCCCCGCTTTGGCAGGGTGTTGGCTAATATCAGAGACGTGGCCCTTATGGATGAACTGTCGGCCAGAGTACACCACACTATGGATGCGTTTTCTAGATTGTGGGAGCCTTGGGTGAACCATGATGTTTAGATAATGATCTACCTAATGATTGCAGGGACTGGAAGATTGGGGTTATCGTGTTGTGCCAGCTGGGTCTTGGAGAGAACCTTTCTCCTCCCCTTTCCCTCCTCTTCCCCCCCCCTCTCCCTTTTTCTTTCTCTCCTTCCTTTTTCCTTCCTCTCTTCCCTCTGCCCTTTAGGCCTTTTCTCTTCCTTCTTTTCCTCTCTACTTTCTACATCCTTTTCCCTTCTTTCTCCTGTTTGTCCTCCCCAGTTTGTCCTATGAGAAGATGTTGTGACAGGGTGGGGTGTATTATAACTTGCTGATTTGTTCTAGCTATGGTTGTATCCTAGCACCCCCTGGAGTCGTTTATGGCTTGTACATCACAATAAATCACAATAAAATATGTTTTCAAAACAAATTCAGAAAAATGTTGTTTTCTTACATTTCATCTTGTAGACTAAAACCCACGATAAAATGCTGATTCCAGCCATCGTTACCATCACGCCCAACAAGGCGACTAAGCCAAGATGACAAGACTTGTCCTGATCACCTGAAAGAATAAAACAAGGGGTCATGATATACATGTAATAACACGCAGAGGCAGCTATATAAACAAATGTTATTAAATGTATCCTTTTAACTCTAGCCTTTACAGATACACTGATCCTAACAATAAGAGGTAACCCTGAAAAAACCCAAATTCTTCTAGCACACAGGGATTTGGGTGAAACCTTCACATCAGGGACAGGAATCACAAAAAGAAATATCTTTTTCAAACTACAGGGGTTTTCCAGTCAGCACCATTTTTTGGCCGTTGTTGTGTACAACAGTGATAATCACCTTTTGGACGAATATGATGAACAGCAGTGATCCAGAGATGGAAATATCAACACCAGAGGGTGAGGTCTCCCAAAATTAGGCAAACAATGCTGGATAACGCTATCAGTGTTGTTTTTGCATAAACTCTGTAAACTGTGGCTGTTCTTTCTTTACTGTGGGTGATGGTAGAGAGATCGACGAAAACACCTTTAACCTGTCCTTAATCTCTGGGGTCTTTCCTGCTCCCCTCAAACATGCCACTGCTTCACAATGGTGAAATTCGGGGGCCAATTCGGAGGTTAGTAGATAACCCCTTAAATCTAATGCTTCTCAGTGCAGATCATTAAAAGGCATTTTAATTCAGATGGCCGAGCGCTCATTCAATCCACCAACATGATAGCATGATGCTGTTATTTCTGGATGGTGGGGAACTCAAACCCTCAAACGATGTCATTGTCTAATGGCTGGTGACCGACAGCCGTCAGGGAGGAGGTCACACTTCTCCTTTCAAGTGCTCTTACAGCGGCCAGGGAGAGTTTCCTTGAAAGAAAGAAAGGAGGTACTTGGCACTCCAAAGAAACGCCTTGGAAAAAGCCCGCGCAACGTTTTGGTGTAGGGAGACCTTTTCTCAAGAGTCTCTTGAACTTCATGACCACCTATTAAATGACATAAGCTAGGTTAAATGGTCATGGTGGCTAGAATGTCCCTTCATGGTTGTATAGGATACATATGAGATGGGAGAGTGAAAGAGAAATGAAAGGAGCGCTAATGAGATAGTGAGAGGTAAGGAAAGAGAAAAAATCGTATATTCTCCGCCTCGTCTTATGAGCCTCGGGTTTTATTGGTAACTCACTGAAATATCTGACTTGGTGGGTCTTGGTTATCGGGCTGAATAACGTCTCATGCTGCACCTCACAGGAGATTTCTTCCGGCTCGTTATCCGGCGTTGAATGGACATGGTAGTAAATCCTTTTACTAAATGTGCCATCTGAGTTTCTGCTAGTGGTTTCCACCATTTTCCCGTTCAGTTTCCAATTTACCGTTATGACCTCAGGGTAAAAACGTTTAGCTTCGCAGATGACGACCCTCTCCCGGTGTCCCGGCATCTCCCGGTGTCCTGGCATCTCCAAAGAGAAGACCTGTACGGTGGGCACCTCTGCAGAGAAAAGGTTACAGTTACCATTTGGCATTCAGATTTGTCTGAATCTTTGGACATTTACTGGAAACTAAAACAGATACCAATCACAATAAAGCGGAATAAATTATTATTAAATAAATAACTTGGTGCATTGTAGTATTATTTGTTTGGTTATAATCTACATCAAAAATCTGTACAGGCCATAGTGTTAGACTTTGGGGCTTCTGGTTAATTTCCTGATCTCTGTTATGACCTGATGTGTTCTCCGAGTGACCTGCAGACGGCAATCGGCCCGTGTGGCCACATAGATGGATGGCAGCAGCCTGATATGGAGGGATGTGCATTTTGTTTTGTACCGATTCGTTTTTTTTTCACAAATCGGCCCGATTCGGACGATTTTTCTGGATCGGATCCGAAAACCTCCGAAACGAAAAATTTTCAGAATCGCAAATCATTTTCGTTCAATTCGTAATTTCGGTTCCATTTCGGTAATTTTCAAAAAATACTTAAAAGATCCTAAAAAAATCTAAAAATAAAGAGACTCTTTACTACAGAATATATAAATAAAAGGTTTATTAGATATTGCATTAAAACTGGAATATTTTTAACATTGAAGTCTATGGGGCGAAAAAACATTTCCCACACGAATACACGAAAATGTCCGATATCACGAAAAAAAATCCGATACAAAAAATGAGCCGATCTGAAAACACGAAAATTTCAGATTTTCACGAAAAAAAAGTCAATACGAAAAACAGCCGAAACGAAAATTTTAAAAATCCAAACTAAACGAGCCGAACGGAAAAAAAAATTGGTGCACATCCCTACTGATATGCAGTGAGCATGGGGACCCGGGAATTGCTCTCACTGAATTCAACTGCACATTGAATTATTTAATCTACCTATCAAAAACTACAAATAAACCTAGGAATCTGAAACAAAAGGTGTAGAAGCCTGGTGGCAGGTGGACAGAGCTTTGACAAGGTACAATGGGATAAGATCTTGGTGGTAGGGTGAGAAGATAGGAGTGTAGAGACCTCCTCTTCAGTCACTAGAGGTCACACAATGGCTTAGAAGGAAAAGAAAGACAATATAACAAAATTATCCAGTGAGTTATATATGCAATCATTAAATCAACGACTGGTACGGTGTGTGTGTGAGGACTACAAAATGCAGAAACTGAAAGATGCCGTGGCACAGGCCATTGAAGTGTTGTACACATTGGCGGATCATTTGTTCTCACCTCCATAGATCACGCTGTACTCATCCGTAATAGGTTTTCCTAGAGACTCGTGCTCCACTTGGCACTCAATGAGCTGCTTCTCCTGGGTCTCAGTTGGGTTGAGGATCACAGAGCTATTTACACTGTAGGTGCCATCAGCGTTCCCCTGAGGTTCCCACATGTCTGACGTGAGCAGAACCTGCCCGTTCAAGAGCCAGGTCAAGGTGATGGCTCTTGGGTAGAAGTCTGTGGCCGAGCAGACCAGCCTGTTCTCCTGATTCTTTAGGAGAGCTTTCTTGGTCACTTTGACGGACGGCGTGGCTGCAGGAAATAAATCCATTAAACATTACTGATTGGATCCAACAGAAGAGAAGGAATCCCTGTACTATAAATGTTAAACCCCATACAATGTCTTTCATATACGACGCTCTTACCTTGAAGACGCAAGTCGATCATCTTCTGACCCATCTCCGGGCTGTAGATCACTATACACTTGTAGGTTCCTTCATCAGAGATGGTGACATCATGTAAAGTCAGAGTGGCGTCTCCTTTCAGTGCGGCCTGCGGGTCTATTGACGCCTTAGGGTTCGACGTTAGGCCTTTGTTGTCAAATTTAACCAGAGTCTTGTCTCCAAGTTTCCAGACCACGGCAAGGAAGTTGGGGTTTATCGTGGAGTCTTTGACACGGAAAGTACAGGGGAGAAGAACGTTGGATCCTGGGGATGCGGTTTGAGAGAGAGGGACTGTCACCTCCAGCCCTGAACCTGACGAGACACAATGTAAACCGTTATCTTAAGCTTTTTCATAAATCCAGTCTGGAAAAAAATTATCATTTTAGTGATGAAAGCGAACTTACTTCCTGCCAATATCAAGTTAAAGGGACACTGTATTGAAAATAGACTTTCTGTCTTTATTGCCCTTGAATAATTGGGCAGATCCCACTGACAGCTTCTGCACTATCATTTTTTTTTCTTCTCAGTTGATTTTACTCACCTTTTTCCCCTCGCGGCGCGCTGCTCCTCCTCTTAAGGCTCAGATTCTCCCGATCCCGGAAGTCCCTGAAGCTTTACTGCACAGTTTGTGCTCCAATACAACTTGTGTAGTGTAGGAACCACACATTGCGCAGCACTACGGGACTCGCACACACTTTCCGTACACAAATTCGGTAGCGCATGCGCAGAGTGATGGATCGGGGCTGCACGCGCATGCACAGATCTGATCCATCGCTGCCTCTCTGAGAACGCTCGCTACAGCCTTTAATCTCAGAGGGCAACGTCGGCCGCTCTGTGTGTGACATCACTAACGACCAATTTGGTGACCGGCTGCTGGGAAATTCAACAACTACTGGCGATGCTGGGTGGGTGGGGGTAACTCCTCCGCTTCGCTCAGGGTTTCTACCAGAATGGTGGAGCTGGGAGGGGGGAGAAGGGGGGAGTGTACTCCTCACATCCTGACCACTTTATAAATCTAATATGTATTTTCTTTTTAATACCAGCTCTGAGGAAGAAGAAGGCGCTAGTCCCTGAAGCTTTTCTGCACAGTTTGTGCTCCTAAACAACTTGTGTAGAGTAGGAGCCGCACACTTTCCGTACACAAGTTCCATAGCGCCTGCGCAGAGCGATGGATCAGAGCCGCACGCGCATGCACAGATCTGATCCATCACTGCCTCTCTGAGAACGATCGCTACAGCAATTGGTCTCACAGGGTGACGTCGCCCGCTCTGTGTGTGACATCACTAGCGACTGATCTGGTGACCGGCAGCTGAGAAACTCAAAATCCCGACTGCTGGCGATGCTGGGTGGGTGGAGGAAACTCCTCCACTTCACTCAGGTTATTTTTGCCAGATTGGCGGAGCTGGGAGAAGAGGGGGTCACTCCACACATCCTGACCACTTTATAAATCTAATATGTATTTTCTCTTTAATACCAGCTCTGAGGAAGAAGAAGGCGCTTCCTTGGAATAGCTCGTTCTTCTCCTTATAGCTTCAAATTAGCGCCTCGTATACACAGAATACAAAGTATAGGAGCTGATGATTTACATTAACCTGCCGAGACATCGGAGTCAAAGCTTTGCGACTTGGTTTTACAATCGTCAGGGGCCGTTATGTCTGTAACCCGATACAGTATCGGGTAAGTTGTGATTTAGCCCTTAGTATAGTGTAGCATTCTTTAATATACACTGGAATCCACATATATTATACATAGTAAAATTATGTTTGTTACGTTTTGACATGTGGATTATTTTGTTTAGTCTCTTTCTCTCACAGCCGTGGTATTCCCTGACCAGTGAGGACATCCTTTTGGAATGGATCAGCTACCTTTGAGTGAGTTTAAAGGACTCGGTTGAGAGGTGAGAGTAAAGTAAGTTACGTGTGCTTAGTTGCGCCAGGGATACCACAGGGACGGCAGCTGCTAGCTGGGTCTCTAATGTTTCACAGTGGTTAATAAAGTTACATTGTGTCAATACCAAGGATCAATAAAGCTGTGGCTGACGCCCTTGGCTAATATTTGAGTGTAAGGGCTTTATCTGCTTTCACAATCCGCCCGCGCTGTGCACAATGTATAGTTATGTACATGTTATTCAGGTGTGCATATATATTATATATAGACATTAAAGGGTTATTCACTAACTTCCCAAGTGGCCCCGAATTGCACTGAACGGTGAATCTGTAGGTATCTGCAATTTCAGGTTGATTCGTCTATTCGCTAAACTGTCAATTCACCAAATACCGGCAAACTGAGAGAGAAATACAATGCAATTCGCCGGCACCGAAATTGCCCCATAGACTATCGTGACTGCTATTCACAGAACGCAGAATTGCACCGAAATTGTGGCAAAATACCTGATTTTGGGTGTTTCAATTCTACCGGTTTAAACAGGTGAATCCCATAGGTTTGAATGTAAAAACGTAATATCATTTTTAATTATTTTTTTATAGACCATTTATTTGTTTTTTTTTTTGCAAAAACCCTTTTTTATTTTTTAAGAGACCCTTTTGTATTTTTTCGTATATTTTAGATGACACTCTTTATTTTTTAACAGACATTTTTATTATTTTTTAACGGTCCTTTTTTATTACTTAGACACATTTTTACCACATTTTTATTGATTCACCCTCCTATTAGGAAAATAGAAGACTTTTTTTTGCAGTTCGGTGGAATTCGTCTATGCAAATTGAGTGGTTATCGGCACAATTTGGCGGTTTTTGCCGACCTCCGATAACTGCTTCAGCTACTTCAATTTCGGCAAAATATACAGGGTTATTCAGAGAGCGGTGAAAAGCAGGAGAATGACTGGAGAATGAAAAATTCTAGGTAAAAATAGCCAAACCAGAAAAATTCTCCCATTCATCTCACTTTCCAAATCGGCTATTATGACCTAGAATTTTTCATTCTCCAGTTATTCTCCTGCTTTTCAAGCTCTCTGAATAACCCTGATAGTGAACATTCGCTAAATAGTGAATTCACAGTATTTTTGCTGAAATGGATTCGCCGTAATGCAGGGAAACAAATTACACTGAAATTCCACCCAGTTTCGGTGCTTTGTGAATAAGTATTCGCAGGAAATCCGCAGTACTGACAGCCGGACGCACTGGAGAAACCTGTTTTGAGTATCTTAGGAGAAGAAACATATTCAGTTCAGAAATGTCAGCATAAAATGTATAAACTTTGCACAGAAAGCGCCGCTATAGCTGTAACGTTTCCTCACTGATTGGAAAGTGGTGCTTTTACCGCAATATTTATCTACAATGACACCAGCGCTGCGTTTCCAGATCCCTACAGGGTTATTCAAAGAGATCCGAATTGTGGCCGAAACGTAACCGAATAGTGAAATTCAGCGTTCGGTTACCTTTCCTGGCTATTCGGCTATTCAGAGAGCAGGCAGTTTGCCAAAACCTGGCGAATTGCCTGCACATACGGTGCCTGTTCGGTGCCTGTTCGAGGGCAGTGAAATCCCCATAGAGAAGCAATGCTTTGTCTATTCAGAAAACACAAACCAGCAGTGAAAGGTTCCCCTAATGCCCTGCCATTCGGTGATTTCATTCGACAGGTTTATTCAGGAGAATCCCATAGGTTTTAATGTTAAAAATATTCCCGTTTTAATTCAATATCTAATAAACCGTTGATTAAAATATTCTGCAGTAAAGAGTCTCTTTATTTATAGATTTGTTTCTGTTTTTTTTAAATCGTTTTTTCTTTTTTCTGTATCAGCCCTTTTTATAATCATTCATTGGATTTTATAAGTAAATTTCAGACATTTTCGCTCAGTAGTTTCTTTGCAAACGGCGTTTCACTTTTCAAACATTGAAGCGTACTGTTTTTGTTTTGGTTTCACTACATTCGTCTGTGGTGTTGGGTTTTTACAGCGGCTGCTCTGCGCTGTGATAGGCTCCTGCTCGGGTTTCTCCGGCGCGTTCGGCGGGGTTAATCCAGATGTTTTTGCAGGTTTCGTGCACGTTCGCCGGGTTTTGCGGTGAGTGTTCATCGGGTTTGCGGCTGCTTTTCCCTGCACTATGACGGCCCTGTGGTGCTTGCTGTATACACCGCAGGGTCGCCGACATGGGATCGCCAAATTGCACAGAATTGAAGAGAACCAAAAGTCACCGAACCTGCAGTGAGTTTTCGATTCTCTTTGAATAACCCTGCAAGTAACTATCGCTTATATAAGATAAAGGTATAAAAAAGAGGAAATGTATCTCTGGGTATAATTCTTATTTATACACATTTAGACACAGGGTAAAAAATGTAGAAAACAAGAATGTATAAACCTCGGAGTAACGGAAACCAAGTATCTCTGTATTGTAAGTTACAGAAACCAGAGGAGAGCGGGACGAGACGTAAGGGAGAAAAAGAGAAAACCAAAGGGCTTTTTCAGAGAGCAACAAAATTTTGGTGCTCTCTCCTTTGGTGTCCTTTGGCACCCTCAATTAGCCGACCCTGCGGTGAATTCAGCATTCACCGCAGGGTCCCCGAAGTGCGCCGAATGAATAACGCCGATAAACCTGCCAAACGCATCCGATAAACCCCCGAATGCCACTGACAAATTGACAAATGCAGCCGACGATTTGCTGAATGTCACCAGACCACTGAACACCGCCAAGAAAAGCCGACCAGCCGCCGAATGCCGCTGAAAAAAGCCAAACAGCCGCTGAACAGGGGTAAAAAAATAATTCAATTTTTAAAAGGAGTTGTAAACAAAAATAATGCATGAAAATAGTAAATAAGGTCCATGAATAACAATAAAAAGTCTGTTATAGAATAAAGAAAAATTGGAATCAAAACTTTCGCCAAAAATATCCCGGAAAATGCCTACTAAATTCCAAGAACTAAATTGATAAAAATACTTTTTTGCTGCAAATGAAAAGAATAAATGGTTGAATAAAAAATGTATTTAAACAGGAATTCTCCTTTTTTGGTCTTGGAAGTGTTGTTCCAGAGATGTAGAAGAAGCTCACCGTCACCAGGTTCATCTCTACAAAACCCTCACTAACTCAGCGCCCCACTACCTGTCCTCACTAATCACCAAATACACCCCAGCCCGCTCCCTAAGGTCAAACAGTGACCTGCGCCTAGCTTCTCACCGCATCACCTCTTCCCATGATAGACTGCAGGATTTCTCACGCGCAGCCCCCACTCTCTGGAACGCTCTCCCTCGTACTGTCAGACTTTCCCCTAACTTCTCTTCCTTCAAACTCTCCCTGAAAACATTTCTATTTAGGGAAGCCTACCACCCAACTCACTGACGCAACCATCAATCACTCTCACCTTACAGTCCTCTCCTCCTGTTTCCAACCCCAACCCTCCCAGATTGTGAGCTCCTACGGGAATAGGGCCCTCCTCTCCTCCTGTACTGTTTGTCAAATGTTGTTCAATATATTGTAACCCTGTCTATACTGTGCTTATTGTACAGCGCTGCGGAATATGCTGGCGCTTTATAAATAAAGAATAATAATAATCTCTCTTGCGTCCAACAAAGAACTCATGTTCGGAGGAATCCAAAAGGTGTCAAAAATCATTCACCATTTGTGTTTGAGGTTAAGGGAACCTTGCTCTGTATAAACCCCTTTTTTGCTGAAAAACAATATATGATGAGAGCATTTATTTGAAACGTAGGATGTGTAATTAAAACTAAAATGTAGAGAGAAATGAAAAAAATTGGTTTAGTCTTCACAGAAATATCGCTGGGAGGAAAGACTGTAAACTCTAGATGGCGTCCCTTATCTGGCACATTGTCCCACGGGGTCTGCATTATCAGAATGCAGGCAGAAATGGTCTTTGTGTCATTAAATGTTCTGCAGACAGATAATAAAATGGTGATCTCCTGCTTACACGGGGGGGGGGTTGCATTATCAGCATACAGGCATATACAGTTAATGTTCTGCAGACAGATAATAAAATAGTGATATCTCCTGTTTACGGGGATTTGTAGTGATCAGAATGAGATTATTAGCAATGCAATATCTGTATGTGCTGCATAATGCCTCTGGCAATTACAGCAACACCTTGTATCTGTATGTGCTGCATAATGCCTGTGTATGGTAATTACAGCAACACCTTGTATCTGTATGTGCTGCATAATGCCTGTGTATGGCAATTACAGCAACACCTTGTATCTGTATGTGCTGCATAATGCCTGTGTATGGCAATTACAGCAACACCTTGTATCTGTATGTGACGCATAATGCCTGTGTATGGCAATTACAGCAACACCTTGTATCTGTATATGCTGCATAATGCCTGTGTATGGCAATTACAGCAACACCTTGTATCTGTATGTGCTGCATAATGCCTGTGTATGGAAATTACAGCAACACCTTGTTTCTGTACCGTACAGGAATTTATACTCATTATAGATGTGATGTATGGGTTGTTAGACTTTGTAAGAGTGTATGGTGTGTGTGAGTCTGTGTATTGTGAGGTATGGACTGTTGTTGGCTGTGGAAGATGCATTGCTTTTCTTCTGCCTCTCTACTGCCTGTTCTGCTCTGAGGGGTTTACTCACTTCCTGGTCCGCTCTGAGGGGTTTACTCACTTCCTGTTCCCTTCTGAGGGGTTCACTCACTTCCTGTTCTGCTCTGAGGGGTTTCCTCACTTCCTGTTCCGACCTGAGGGGATTACCTACTTCCTGGTCCGCTCTGAGGGGTTTACTCACTTCCTGTTCTGCTCTGAGGGGTTTCCTCACTTCCTGTTCTGCTCTGAGGGGTTTCTTCACTTCCTGTTCCGACCTGAGGGGATTACCCACTTCCTGTTCCGCTCTGAGGGGTTACTCATGTCCTGTTGTCTGTTGGTGGAATGTTCTGGAGAGATGTAAAATGGCAGCTGAAGCAGGGCAGTGTTATGAGGCAGCTCTGTGAGGAAACTCTTCTATACAGATTAATAAAGTAGTTCTTGGTTATACAGAGGTTAGTGACTGTTTTGTACAAGACAACTAAAAAAGTGTTTATATTCCTACTTTATATATAAACATCATTATAACCCCTTGAGTCTTATCCCTGTACAGCAGTGAGTGACCCCACAGCTCCCCCTGTATTCTGCCAAATCCCTGGCTGCTGGAACCTAGAAGTAAAGCTTATTGAGCTTTTTATTACAGTGAGGGTGGGGGCTGCTCTTTCCAGCTCCTTTGCAGTCATACAGGGTGACAGTATATAGTGAGGCTTTCATTTCTTCACAGGGGGCACACTAATCTTGCATTAAAAAAAGCTATTCTCATTTATCACAGTTTAACAGACAAACATGTATACACGTTTTTGGTAGTGCATGGGTTAACAGATGCACAAATCGTCAGAAGATATTCCCAGGCATACTTGCTATTGTGATTATCTTGGAACCCGTTTTGAAGACCACAACCTTGACAGCAAGTACCCCTCATCCCTAAGGCCACCCCCAAACCCCTGATACCAAACCTAACATTGCTTGCCAGCTTTCCCTTATCTTAGCCCTGCCTGTGTCTTATTATACGGGCGGCGGCCCCTCTGGACAGCTCTGTCTCAACACTGGTTTAAGCAGAATCGCTTGTAGATTGACACCTGATACTGATACGGTTATTCAGAGAGAGACGATCTGGCCCAAAATGTCACCAAACAGGGAATTTCCCCGTACGGTGACATTTCGTGGCCATTCAGCTATTCAGAAAGCAGGCAGTTCCCCAAATTTTGGCAAAATGCTGGCAAAATACGGTGCCTGTTCTTTGGCAGTGAAATCCCCCATAGAGAAGCAATGGTTAATCTATTCACAGACACCGAACAGCAGAGAAAAGTTGCCGAAATGCCCTGACTTTGGGTGTTTCAATTCTACAGATTTATTCAGGCGAATCCCATAGGTTTCAATGTTAAAAATATTCCTGTTTTAATTCAATATCTAGTAAACCGTTTATTTTAATCTGCAGCAAAAAGTCTCTTTTTATTGATATTTTTAGTATCTTTTAGGCATTTTTGGGGATTTTTTGGGCTAAATTTTTTTCCTGTTCTTTTTTTAATAGAGATTTTTCTTTTTTCTGTAACAGAACTTTTTATTCTCATTCATAGGATTTTATATGTAAATTCCAGGCATTTTCTTTCAGTAGTTTTTTTGCAAACAGCGTTTCAATTTTGACACTTTCAATCGTATCGTTTTTTTTTTTTCTTTATTGCCGACTTTCTCCTGCGGCTGGTCAGCGCGGTGATCGGCGCCTGGTTGGCTGAATTTGGCTGCTGTCCGTTGTGTTAACAGCGGATATTCGGCGGGATGGCGGCAACGGGTCTGCGGCGGCATTTGGCAGCCACATCCCTGAATTTCGGGGACCCTGCAGTGAATGCTGAATTCACCGCAGGGTGGGGAACTTTGATTCCCCGAAGTGCAGAGAACAAGAGAGCACCGCAATGTCGGTGACATTTTGGTGCCCTCTGAATAACCCTTTAAAGTATGCTTTTGGCAGGGAAAACCGGCATGTAGGGAATTCATAAAGTTAACCGGTTTAGCACCTATGAGCACAACATTGAAAGCAGAAGCATGTGCAGCCTGTGCTCGCGGCGTTATGGCCCGAAATGCACATTCCTCCACATATGGTGGGCGTGGTAAAAAATAAATGGGTTTTGGCTAAATATCTTCTAGTTCAGTATTTTACCAAAGCCAGCGGGTCCCCAGACCCCAAAAAATGTTCTGGGTTGGAGACCGATACCCTTTACTTTACATGGACTAAACACTTAAAGGGACACTACCACATTCATAAACTGTAACTAGATTGCGTGTGCATTACAAATAAATCACTTTATAAAACACATTATGAACACATTATAAAACACAAGTTGCCGTCTTTTTCCCCTTGGTTTGAAGTAATTGCATGGAGAAAAGGAAAAATTAAGTTAGTTTTTTTCCCCTCATGTTTCCATTTTGTGAATTTTTCCCATGATGCAACATTTATCAAAATCTGTGCACAAGTTATACTTTGTGGCTGTGCTTTATCCTATGCAGTATTTAACAGTTAATGAGGTGAAGGAGGGAATGTTTAGATAAGGCAGCAGGAGGTGTATTGTGTTCTCCAGGCTACATGAGATAAGAGCTGGCAGCTGAATGAGATGAGAGGGAGCTTAAAA
This sequence comes from Leptobrachium leishanense, assembly GCA_009667805.1. NCBI lineage: Eukaryota > Metazoa > Chordata > Amphibia > Anura > Megophryidae > Leptobrachium > Leptobrachium leishanense. The sequence continues at coordinate 37,534 of RXON01001685.1, read as the reverse complement.
GCCTTCTATTCTACCTCCTGGTGATGTCTTTTTAAGCAGCTTTTTCCCCCCAAGGCTTTTCTATAGGTTACCTCCCGTAGGACGTCTCTTCCATCACAGCTGTCACTCACCATGGCGGCATGCCAGCGAAAGTGACAGCGACGCTTTGATGAGGAATAAAGCAAAATTTGTCTATATATGACTTGGCAAACAAAAATATATATATATATATGAAGTGAAAACTTTTCACATGAGCCCAATGTACGCTGGGTGTGACGCGTGCACTTGCAAACAGTAATATTGGGTGACGGCTGCAACGATTTCCCCAGGTTTGTTGTTTCTGCCGACCACGTAATAAACAGCAATACAGAGAATAGAAAGACTGAAAGAACCCGTCCCTCCAATCAGCAATTAAATTAAAGGTCCTTGTGTCACTCACCGGTCTGCTGCAGCACCAGAAAAAGGAGAAGCTCACCGAGGAACATCTTTGTTGCTGCCCATAAGGTCTGAGTCTTGGAAATCGTATAAAATGAAAGTAAAAGTGGATCCTGTCTTTAGAATAAACGGAGCTGATTGGAGCCGGACGTGTGGTTTGTAAAATAAACAGATTTATTGGTATTTCGGGAGGAGATAATAGCAGAATATGTATATTCTGAACCGGTCTGATGAGTCTTTGACCAGATCAGCTCCAACGGTAATTTTTGCCAAACACTGAATTGTGGTGAATTAAAAAAAAAGCAGGGTAGGGCCTTTTCCCCCGACCAAACTCAAATCTGCTCAAAATTCTATGGTTTAGGCTAGGGTCAGACTAACGCATTTTTCACGTTGTCCGTGAAAATGTGCGTTCGAAGAATGGACGTATTTTTTCACGGAATACGCGATAGTGGTCATACGATGCGCAGTTTCATCCGTGATTTTGTACGGATCATCAATAAAACCCTTTTTGCGTCTGGACGTTATGTTAGCCGGACATTAGCAGCGTCTGATGTCTCCTAATCACGCACACACGCCGCTAGCGGACGCAGCGCACTCTGTACGTCAGTACTAGTGGTTTAACGTTCTCGAAAAAATGCGTTCATTTTCCACTTGCGTTGCACAGCCGGACTTTTGTGCGACCGTACTTCGTATATTGGCCGTCATTGCTCGGCATCTGCTGCTAGTGCAGCCGTGATTAAGTGCGCCAGAACGCGCGTTCGCACTGCCTCAGTCTGACCCTAGCCTTAGTCACAAAGTGCTGAAACTGCATCAATATCGAGGCTTTGTGTTTCGGCCCATCTCGACTCACTTCGGCCGAAAATACTGTGAATTCACCATTTAGCGAATGGTCATCGTATTTTGCCAAAATTGGAAGAATGGGGCAAAGGAACAATGGAAGGGGAGAGGAATGGGGCAAAGGAAAAGGAGAAAATCTTCAGCTCCAGGCCCATGAAGACCTTAATTCAGTTCTGCTGAAAGATATACGATTTAATGCAGAAATAAGGAGAGGTAATAAATAAGCGAAAGGGTAAATAAAGAAACATTAATCCAGACATTAAATATCGGATGGAGTCAAAGTGACCTCCTTTTATGTGAGCACTAGGTAATTATTAATAGGCCTGTAGATTGTCAAATAAAACCCAGCTATTAATTAATTACACATTGTTGTATTGTCTTCTCTCTAGGCGTGCGCCATACAAACGCTCACACACTGCACACTAAAGCGATTTATAATATACGAGTGAACGCAAAGGATTCTAATACAAGCTGGGGCCAAATTAATGCGACAGCACAGATACTATCATCCATTATTATTATTACAGGCGGCGCTCAATGCACAGAAAAAGGAACCATGAATGAAACGTGGGATTTATATATTTTTATTTGAGATTTGTCACAGGTTAGTGCTGCCCTCTAGTGGTGCTAACTAAAACAAGCAGAATAATGTCACACATTGCACAACACAGCATTAAAGGGCCACAATTACCAAAAAATGTAATGTCCTTATTGTGTTTATTTGATGTTGCTGATATCTTATATTTTCCTCTATAGGTGTCACTGGGCGCATCCATTGTGTGATATTTTCCTCTATATGTGTCACTGGGTGCATCCATTGTGTGATATTTTCCTCTATATGTGTCACTGGGTGCATCCATTGTGTGATATTTTCTTCTATATGTGTCACTGGGCGCATCCATTGTGTGATATTTCCCTCTATGTGTCACTGGGTGTATCCATTGTGTGATATTTAGTGTTGTATCTTTCCTCTTCACTGTGCGGCTTTCGCCATAGAATGGGGTGAATGGGTCACATCTAAAAAAAACCTGTCTCTTAAGGATTGCATTGTGTTGGATGTATGCAAAGGACATCAACACGGGATATATCAATGTGTTGTTAGCCCACTATCAGATCTCATCTGCCATCTCTTACATCAGGTAGCCTAGACAGCACAACAGATCCCCTGCGGTCTTGTCTAAACACCCCCTACCCATTGCCTCTTCACTGCTGTTTTACCCTATACCACAGCTGTAAGGCGAGACGTTCCATAAGATTTTGGTAAATGTTGCATCATGGGAAAAATTCACAAAACGGAAATAGGAGATAAAAAGCCTAACTTTACCTTTTCCTTTTTACATGCAATTACTTCAAACCGAGGAAAAAAACAGCAGCATGTGTTTTACAATGTGTTGTATAACGTGTTTGTAATGCAAAGTTAACGTAGTTACAGCTTATGTTAGCGGTAATGTCCCTTTAAATATAAACATTGTCATTTCTTTATTGTAAAGAACACATCAACAATGAATCTTCTGGTTTCCAGCTCCCTGATGTTCTCTGGGCTGGATTCAATTGGTGGTTGCAGCCGCCCCATCGGGGAATAGGCGCGACCCCGCTCCTCCTGTACTTATTTTGATATTGAAATAGGGAAACTGACATTTAAAGCAAGGAAGCTTTAACATATGGTTTCGTACAAAATGAATTGCAGTTTCATTAGTTATTAAATGATATAAGCTGTCACTAAATGGAAGACAGGCCCTCAGTGACAACACTTTATAAACTAATACCAGTAAGTGGCCTTGGGCGAGACACCTATCGGTACATACTTGCCTACCACACTATCGGCTGTGGAATCCAGTGAAAACGTCTCTACTCTTCGGCCGTGGAGAAGCAAGTCTAAATCCCGTTCAGCACATCCCTCCAATACAACTGTGGAGAAGCAAGTCTCGACTTTACGAGAAGCGGGTTCAACCTAACCACCAGGTCGTTGCTCTACAATCATAAAAAGTCGACTCGATCCCGCTCAGAAGACCCCAACAGTGAGTGTCGTTGGCAAGACACCTAACGATATGGATGCGCCTACCTCACAAAATACTTGTACATCTCATACAGGGTTATTCAAAGAGTTCCGAATTGCTTGAGAAAGGTAACCGAACGCTGAAAATCAGCGTTCGGTTGCCTTTCCTGGTCATTCGGCTATCCAGAGAGCAGGCAATTCGCCAAATCCTGGCGAATTGCCTGCACATACGGTGCGTGTTCGGTGCCTGTTCGAGGGCAGTGAAATCCCCATAGAGAAGCAATGCTTCGGCTATTCAGAGAACACAAACCAGCAGTGAAAGGTTCCCCTAATGCCCTGCCATTCGGTGGTTTAATTCGGCAAGTTTATTCAGGAGAATCCCATAGACTTCAATGTTAAAAATATTCCGGTTTTAATTCAATATCTAATACACCGTTCATTATAAAATTCTGCCGTAAAGAGTCTCTTTATTTATAGATTTTTTAGGATATTTTAAGCATTTTTCTGAACTTTAAAAAAAAAATTTCTTTTTTCTGTAACAGCCCTTTTTATTATCATTCATTGGATCATATGTAAATTTCAGACATTTTCACTCAGTAGTTTCTTTGCAAACAGCGTTTCATTTTCACACATTCACACAAACTATTTTGCTAATTTATTCACTGCATCATCTGCGTCTCGGCGGCTTCGGCTGTGTGTGATCGGCTCCTGCTCGGGTTTTTCCGTGGTTTTCGGCAGGTTAATCCAGATGTTTTTGTGGCTTTTCGGCGTGCATTCGCTGGCTTTTGCGGTTCGTTTTCGTCGGGTTTGCGGCAGCTTTTCCCTGCAATTCGGGGACCCTGTGGTGTTTGCTGAATACACCACAAGGTCACCCGAAATAGGATCGGCAAAAGGAACCGAATTGAAGAGAACGAAAAGTCACCGAACGTGCGGTGACTTTTCGAATCTCTTTGAATTACCCTGATAGATTGTAAATTCCCTTGGGGACAGGGATCCCCTGAATCTGGCCGTATTATCCATGTGTGGTATTCTAATGTATCAACCCCTTGTACACTGATCTTGTAAAGCGCTGCGGAATATGTGGCCGCAATCATTCCATACCACAATATCTGTGTGGAAAAATAAAACAGTTTAATTTGAAATCATAAAAATGTACTGAAGCAAAACTATTGTTTCTACACAAAATAGTACTTTGTGTGTTTTTATTATTAAGAAATGATACCAGCAACAGTAAGTGTATTAAAACTTTTACTTTTTTTTAATGTGTTTTTCCTCATGTTAATGCAGTGAGTGGTCCAGGGGGAGCCAGTGTATAACATATGAGAGGATTGTATTGGACTGAGAGATTTGTGAAACTCCAACTCCCAGAGACCTTTGCAAGGGGAACAGGAAGGGTGTGTGCTGGCCAGGAAGGACATCAGCAGCCTCGTGCAAGGCATGGGCAGTGTGAGCAGAGCCATGAGAGATGTAGGACGCACGCTGGGACTGTTAGGAATTGAAACCAGGCCGGAATGTCGATGTTGCTACAGTCGTGTTGGAGATCGTGCTGTTACCTATATACCTAGCCCTGAGCGTTTGGCAGAACGGAGCGAGCAGCGAGAGAGAGCAGTCGCAGGTGACACTTCTGGGATCCTGGCAGACCTGGAGCGCAGAGAGACGGCGGCATCCATTGTTGCAGTGATCGGAGAGAGAGTGTGCATTGGCCGGCTGTGTATTACGCTGAACTGTTCTTGACAAAGTGCGGTTTTGGAGAAGGACATTGTGTGAGGAGATGTTGCAAACCGGAGGGGAGTGCTGGCGGCCTATGTGTTCATGTTCTGGCGAGGAGAACCAGATCAGGAGTGCAGGCGTTAACAGCATCGGGTTCCAAGTGGCAGCAAGGACAGATCCTCTTGATGGAGATCCCTTTCTCCAGCGTTCATCGGTCCAGGACAAGCGGTTACACTGGATGGGTGAGAAGGCTTCGGTCTGGTGAAAACGCAGGCAAGCACTATTTGTTTCTTTAACCCCTTAAGGACCGAGGACGTACCATGTACGTCATTGCAGCGGGTCTCTCTTAGACCCGCTGACGTACATGGTACGTCCTGCCGTTTTTTGAGCGCTGGAAGCGATCGGATTGCTTCCAGCAGCTCAAACGCCATTGCAGGCTGCCTGGGAGTCCAGGCAGCCGTGCAATGGCGGTTAGAAGTGCCGGGGCACCATGTGATCGCTCCCCGGGAGCGATCAACATCCGGTTTCACCGGAGAGGTGCCCGGCACTTCTAGAGAGCGCTGGAAGCGATCGTATCGCTTCCAGCTGCTCTGAGTATATTACAAGGATGCCTCGACATCGAGGCATCCTTGCAATATGCTTACCTGCCGCCGGTCCGTCCGTGATCGCTCCCCCCGAGCGATCACTTCCGGTAGCGGCAGGAAGTACTGAGTGCCACGAGGTATCGTGGCACTCAGTACAAAAACGATCACATCAGTGATCAGGTGCTCTGCTGGGTGCCTCGAGGGATCAAGGCACCCAGCAGAGTAAAAAAAGTGTAAAAAAAAGTGAAAAAAAAGTGAAAAAAAAAGTAAAATAAAAATAAATAAAATAAACTGACGGTTAGGGTTAGGGGTAGGGTTAGGGTTAGGGGTAGGGTTAGGGGTAGGGTTAGGGCTAGGGCTAGGGTTAGGGTTAGGGCTAGGGTTAGGGTTCTAAGGGCAGGGTCATCTTGGGGCTGAGTGGGATGTTCCTAGCCTGCCTCATCAGAGAGGCAGGCTAGCAACATCCAATCAGAAGTTAGAAAAAATCAAAATAAAATTTCTAATTTGTCAGGTCAGGTCAATATTTTGTAAATATTGGCTCTGACCTCTGTGATTCTCCCTCCCTCTCCTCACTTGTGTTTTGGTGAGCAAGAGAGAGAGATCAGATTTGACAGGTTAGAGATTTTAGTGAGATTTAGTGAGATTAGAAAAATTGAGGCAGATTTAGAGAGATTTTAGGGAGATTTAGAAGAATTGAGGCAGGTTTAGAGGGATTTAGAGAGATTTAGGTGTTTATTTGTATTTTCTTGTGAAACCCAACGGTTCTTCTAAGAACCAACAATCCGCTTATATATATATAATAATTATAAAATTTTATAATCTATTATATATAATGTCTGAGAGGGTGTACAGCGCCGAGGAGGCATATGCCATCCTGGCGTCAGAATCTGAGGCATCTGCGTCAGACTCAGACCCTCATTTCGACCCCGCTAACTGCTCAGAGACGTCGCTAGATACATTATCTACGCTGGCTGATGTATCTAGTGATGTTTCTGATGCAGATCCTGGGTCACCACCTGCCAGCAGGAGACGCACAGCTCCAGCTGAGGAGTGGGTAGTGCCTCATCGCCAGAGGCCAGATATCCCTCCTTTCACGGCAAATCCTGGCATCAATATTGATGTTGCAGGATTTACCGCCACACAGTTTTTGCAGGTGTTTATGGGGGATGATTTGTTGGGCCACATCGTGGCCCAATCAAATCTGTATGCCCATCAGCATTGTGCTGCGAAGCCAGACTCCTACTTGGCAAGGCAGCAATGGACCCCGCTAGATGTGCCAGAATTTCTGAAATTCTGGGCACTTACTATGCTGAGGGCATCATAAAGAAGCCCTCAATTCGCTCCTACTGGAGCAGTAGCCCCATCTGCTCTACCCCCATTTACCCCCAATCAATGTCACGTAGAAGGTATGAAAACATTTTGCGTTTCATGCACTTCAGTGACAACAGCCTGTGCCCCCCTAGAGAGCATCCCCAGTTTGACAGGCACCAGACTTTTACATTTTATTCGTACATTTTTATGTTCTACAATTGGTGCTGTATTTTGCCAAAATCTTTGCACACCTATGCATGGGGGGCATGGGTATACTCAGGAGATCTTGCAGAAAACAACCTGGAGAGTTTTCATGCAGTAACAAACAACAGTGTCTCCTAAATCACAGTCCAAAACTACTGTGGGCGTAAAAATCTGAAAATTGAAAAATTACACCACACACCTTCTCAAATGTTTTGGGCTAAAACCGTTGCATCCATGGCATCAAAGCACTCCATATGCAATACCTTGGGGTGTCAACATAACAAACATAAACAATTTTCAGGCAATAATTCAAACTGGGGTATGCGGTAGACCCAAAACCAAAGATAGGCCTAGCTGAAGAAATAATCTCAATTTCAACTCTAATGACAAAGTCATAAAAATTGTATTTGAACCTTCCCAAAATCCTGGCAAACCTATGCATGGGGGGCATGGGTGTACTCAGGAGACCTTGCAGAAAACAACCTGGAGAGTTTTCATGCAGTAACAAACAACAGTGTCTCCTAAATCACAGTCCAAAACTGATGTGGGTGTGAAAATGAAAAATGACCACCAAACTGTATCCAATTTGTTTGGAGCAAACGGATGCATCCATAGCATAAAAACACTCCATTTACAATACTTTGGGGTGTTAGCTTACCAAATATATGCACGTTCATAAAACTGGGGTATGTAAAAAGGCCCCTAAAAAAGAAGATAAGCAAAGAAGATACTGTGTGTCAAATTAGAAAATTGACAAGCACATGTCAAAGATTGGCGTAGCACCCCAAAACAACAAACAAAATCTATATATGGGTGGTATCAATTTACTCAGAAGATGTTGCTGAACATATTTTGGGGTGTTTTTTGGCAGTAACCCATAACTGGATTTGACAATTCATGCCTAAAGTACAATGTGTGTGAAAAAATAACCCAAAAAGTGACTACCTGAAAGTTTGACATAGAGCTAGTGCATGGAAAGTGTTAAAATACAACTCTTTGAAGCACCCCAGGGTGTGCCCTTTCTAAAAAATATATGGTTTGATGGGGGTAAATTACTTTGGCCGGCTTCAAAAATGTCCCAAATAGGACATGGTGCATGATGACGAAATGTGAAAATTCCAAGTTGGAAAACTGAAATGCGCACCCCCCAAATAAGGCCTATTAGCCCCCAATGACCCGACATACCTATACATGGGTGGTATCAATTTACTCAGAAGATGTTGCTGAACATATTTTGGGGTGTTTTTTGGCAGTAACCCATAACTGGATTTGACAATTCATGCCTAAAGTACAATGTGTGTGAAAAAAAGCACAAAAAGTGACTACCTGAAAGTTTGACATAGAGCTAGTGCATGGAAAGTGTTAAAATACAACTCTTTGAAGCACCCCAGGGTGTGCCCTTTCTAAAAATATATGGTTTGATGGGGGTAAATTACTTTGGCCGGCTTCAAAAATGTCCCAAATAGGACATGGGTGCATGATGACGAAATGTGAAAATTCCAAGTTGGAAAACTGAAATGCGCACCCCCCAAATAAGGCCTTTTAGCCCCCAAATGACCCGACATACCTATACATGGGTGGTATCAATTTACTCAGAAGATGTTGCTGAACATATTTTGGGGTGCTTTTTGGCAGTAAACCTTAAAGTTCACAGTACATGTATTCTTAAATTGCGTAAAAAAAAAATCACCAATTTTTTTTTTTTCTCAAAACTTTGGCATAGATTTGTGGTAAAATGGTTTGCATGGAAAGAGTCAAAATACCCCAAGTTTAATACCTTGATTTGTGTACTTTAAAAAATATGTATATGTGGAGGGTTATTCAGGAATTAGTGACAGATATCAGTGTTACAATGTCACTATCACTAGTTTTGAAAATAAACTCTTTGGAAATGGCAAAGTGCTACTTGCACTTATTGTTGCATAAAATAAGGAAAAAAGCGAGGAATATGTAAACATTGGGTATTGCTAAACTCAGTACTAAATTTAGAAACTACTAAGGAATTAATTTTTTTTGACGGTTGTTGATACATAAGAAATTTTGGGGGTCAAAGTTCTAAAAAGTGGTGTTTTTTCAATTTTTGTGTCATATTTCACAATATTTTTATAGTAAATTATATGAAATGATGAAAAAAATTGTATTTTTAAAAAGTCCATTTAGTGACGAGAAAAACAGTGTAAAATATGTGTGGGTTACATAAACGAGTAAGAGGAAAATTTGACGTAAACACTAAGAGCGCAGAAACGTAAAAACAGCAGCGGTCACGAACGGACGGATTCGTGTAAAACCGCCCGGTCACTAAGGGGTTAAGGGCCCCAACGGTGACTAGTCGATGATTGTTTTTGATTCATTCACTGGCCAGTTGAACACAGTACCCGGGTACCCTAGACAACACACATATATATTTTTGAGCCATTTTTCACGGGACTTACACTCCAGAACTGAGGGGGTTAACCGGTTTCATTTTACCGCCGCGTGTTTTTCCAGCGTTACAAATTCTTGTTACTCAAATACCGTACATGCGTATTATATGCTGCTTTATTGGGGTCAGTAGAGAATATAATATAGAAAAATCCACAACAGTGCTGGTGTAAAGTTATTTCCTAGTGCGGTGAGACTATCCCGAGGTTTATTCAGCGGCTCCTCTGGGGGTGAGCGCTACAAAAACAACGGGCTCCAAAATACGTTTGTTTTCTTCTTCTAGAAACAGCTTTTAAAAGCCATGTTGTCTGGAAATTCCGAAATATTTTTACTTTCTAGATAGAATATCACATATTGTAATGATCAGATAGTCACAGTGCTGCTCTCCCTCACATTTTAATTTTACAATAAAACTTTACTCCCATGAGGGTGAAGGTAAATGTCTAACTTCTGAGCCAAAATAAATGCTGGAATTTTCACTATGGTTTCTTCAGCTGGAATTTTCCTTTTTTTTTTTAATCTTACATACCCAAACAGGTTATACATACATATTTTTGGTTTTATAAACATTTATCTCGATTTGTGAACGGATACAATACACATAAAGCAAGGTTTTATATATTTTTTACTTCTGTAGAACAACTAAAAACAATCTGCAAAATAATTTAATTGGTTTACACTGATATCGGAAATGCCATGTTTGACAAAGATTGTAATTCTTTTTTTAAATTATGTCTATTACAGGTCTCATATTACAAGCAACACCTCAGTGTTACAAACCAGATTTTTATTCAAATTGTAACATGTTTCCTAGATCTGAAAGAGCTAAGCAAAGCACGTTGGCTCCACTGGTTTTCCAAGTCGACTCGTGTGGCAGCTTGCTATACATTGCATACTTTGTAAAGGAGACAAGAATTGATATATTCGAGGCCCTAGAATGGGTTATCGCATAAGCGGCTTGTCTTACATTGTTTCCCTGCTTGGATCTCATTAGGTTTCAGCCACTGCAGAGGAGACTCCATAGACCATACGGACTAGCTTACCTACCAGCTCACTAAGACAAAAACATTGTTTTTTACGGTTTCTTTCAGGTTTCCACTCCTGATAAACTTAAAGGGGAACTCATGGATTAAAAGAGTGAAGGGGAAGATGCAGTACCGGTGACCGGGATGGCAGGAAGTCCGAGGAAAGGGTTGATCCAACAGGCAAGTCCGTAATATGTTCCATGGGTGGGGGCAGGCAGCGGGTGGGAATATCCAAAATTCAGGCCAAGGCTCATATACTGGATTTGACACAGAGGGTGCGCAGAGCAGTGTGTACCAGGGAAGCAAAGAATGTCTAAGCGCTCACCTGGTGGTTCAGGAGATTTATATAGGGGGCTAGGTGTGGCCACACCCCCTCTGTGCCCCCTTTCACCCCCCTGCAGTATGGTAGTACCCAAGTCTCCAGCACTCCTCCCCCATATTGCTGACATTGGGTTGCCACCCACCAAGGCCTGGTACGCCCACCAGGTGTGCCTGGCCTTGGTGGGTGGCAACCAATATATTTTACTGCTAAGACAATTCTGCGCCTTTCAATGAGTCTGAATCTTTTTGCTGGTGAAATATTATGAGAATTACCAAAAGGTGCCAGAGGCACAAAGCGAGCGCAGGCTGCTTGACTACGGAATCAATGGACTTGCTAGACTCGGAGTCGACAAAATCCTTCAATTTTTAGAAAAACCAAAAAAACAGCAATATCTGCGCATTAAAACATGGTACATGTACGCCTCTAATTGACCCACCAACAAATCTCCCGGTGGGCCGCGGCATCTCGGGCTCCTCCACTGAGGGAGTGATTAGTATGGTCTGCAGCAGGTAGAGGTACAGACTGAATTTAATTTTGGCTGGGCGGTGTACTGTATGTTAGGACATATTGTGCACAGGGCCATCTTCACGCAGGTGACAGCCCATGATTTGTTCAGGTGCCCTGCTGTTCCAGGGGTCCAGGCCTCTGACAAACTCAGTGGCAGTTTGCCAATGGTAGTTGGTCGACGTGTAAGGATCCCTCCATGCCGCAAAGGACACCGGCCCACCAGGAAATTACCCAGTGGTCCACAGCATCTGAGGCTGAGCAGAGAACTCTGACCCATCACCAAGTACCACCAGAAGTGAAGAATTCGTACGGTCTTGTCCAGCCAGACGTGTGGGCTGTTTGCTCCTGCACTTGACCACTGGGCTATGGGGAATGTTTTTTTTTTTAAAAAAAAAAAAATATACTTTATTTGGATAAATCAGGGCTGTGTAAGGACATCACAAGCAGTAAATGCCATAAAATCTGAACGCATGTTCCCTGTGTGACGGAACGAGGGTGCAATCTGTCAGCACCTCCCCGCACTCATGTAGCAGCCGAACGTGTGATTATAGCGGAGTCGGACTCCAATACTTAGACAAGGCTAGTATGGAGTCAATGAAAAGCGGTTGTATTTTGTTACAGCAATGCAGCTCTTTTTATACAGAACAGAAATCTTGATAACGATAAAGAGATCAGTGAAAACAATAGGGTGCGCTGGACCGCAAGGCACCACCCGACACAGCATGTACAGAGCATATAGGGTACAGTGAACAGGGATTTTGAGGGACTTCCTGGGTGCGAAGGGGGACAGTTCAAAAGAGCCAAAAAGTGCAGGAAGTCAATTGCCACCATGTGGAAGTCAACAGATGTCAGAGCGTTTGGGTGGTAGCAATGGCTAGGAAGCCCAAGGAGCTGCGGTGAAGAGGCCTGGAATTAGGAGTTCCTGGGGTCAACGGGACAAACCCAGGAATGTCCCAACAGGGAAAATAGGGTGAACACGGAGCAACCCATGGGGTATGGTCAAAGGGAAGCAGCAAAACCACACGGTAAAGAACGTTTTTTAAACAGGGGTTGCTTCCCTGTAGCCCTCGTCCGTTACACCCTGACCATTTTCTTTCAACAGTCTAGGGGGGAGGGGATGGTAGGAAGGGGGAGGGGATGGTAGGAAAGGGGGAGGGGATGTAGGAAGGGGGAGGGGATGTAGGAAGGGGGAGGGGATGTAGGAAGGGGAGGGGATGGTAGGAAGGGGGAGGGGATGGTAGGAAGGGGGAGGGGATGTAGGAAGGGGAGGGGATGGTAGGAAAGGGGAGGGGATGGTGTGGAGGGGAGGGGATGGTAGGAAGGGGGAGGGGATGGTAGGAAAGGGGAGGGGATGGTAGGAAGGGGGAGGGGGTGTAGGAAGGGGGAGGGGATGTAGGAAAGTGGGAGGGGATGGTAGGGAGGGGAGGGGATGTAGGAAGGGGGAGGGGATGGTAGGAAGGGGGAGGGGATGTAGGAAGGGGAGGGGATTGGTTGAAAGGGGGAGGGGAGGTAGGAAGGGGATGGGATGGTTGGAAAGGGGGAGGCAAAGTTAAATGAGAAAGAAGGAGATGAGAGAAAGAAAGAGAAGCCGAAATAAACACCACGGTGCGGCATTCAGGATATTACGAACTACATCCACTAGGTATCACAAAAAGGGGCAACATCGCCAGTGAATATCAGTAACGTAAGTCACGACTGGAGTTCCACGAGAACATTAATTCACCCTTCTGAACGAGTCCAAAGTGTCCCAAATCTTGCGGTATGTGAAGGCACGGCGCGGTGGATTTTGGCGGCTGGTTCGTTGAGTAACTGGATTTGATTTGGAATAGGCACCTTTGAGATGGCAAGGTGGTGGCACGACATTTTTTGGTGACAGCCTACCTGGCAGCCAAAAGAATTTTGGCCAGTAAGCGATGGGGAATGTTTCCTAAGCATTTATTGGATGACCAGGAATATATTCCCCTCCCTGCATAAAAAAGCTAAGGAGCAGAGGGGGGGGGGATACTTTATTTTTTACTAATATAATAAAATAGGTGGACATGGGGAGGGGTGGGCTTGGGTTGGGGTGGGGCTCCTACAGTGGTCCAGTAAGGGGCCCCAAGATTTTCTGATGGCAGCCCTGATGTGCCGTATGATTTTGGTGAAATCAAACTTTAGTTTTAATATCTCCTTCAGACGAATAATGAAAAAAGTGCAAATGATTAACAGAGATTTCACATCAGTTTTTTCACTGGTTTGTCAATGAAGGAAAAGATTTCACATTGGTCCAAGTCGAGGTGTGGAGGCTATCACTTACTTTCATGTATTGCACTATAAAGGCGCTTTTTTCCTCTTAATTCACTTTTCTTTCTTACTCTTTCCTTTTACTTCTGAAAAAACGTCCTGCATTGAAACAAAAAAATCAATTTTCTCCTTGAAATGACTCCTTTACTACCATCAGGGTTATCCAAAGAGATCCGAACGGCTGGAGAAAGGTAACTGAACGCTGAAAATCAGCGTTCGGTTACCTTTCCTGGCCATTCGGCCTATCCAGAGAACAGGCAATTCGCCAAATCCTGGCGAATTGCCTGCACATACGGTGCCTGTTCGGTGCCTGTTCGAGGGCAGTGAAATCCCCATGAGAAAGCACTGCTTCGTCTATTCAGAGAACACAAACCAGCAGTGAAAGGTTCCCCTAATGCCCTGCCATTCGGTGGTTTAATTCGGCAGGTTTATTCAGGAGAATCCCATAGGCTTCAATGTTAAAAATATTCCCGTTTTAATTCAATATCTAATAAACCGTTCATTATAAAATTCTGCAGCAAAAAGTCTCTTTATTTATAGATTTTTTAGGAAATTATAAGCATTTTTCTGGACACTTCACTGCGTGTGATCGGCTCCTGCTCGGGCTTGGTTTTCGGCAGGTTAATCCAGATGTTTTTGAGGGTTTTCGGCGTGCATTCACCGGGTTTTGCGGTTAGTGTTCGTCGGGTTTGCGGCGGCCTTTCCCTGCAATTCGGGAACCCTGTGGTGCTTGCTGAATACACCGCAGGGTCACCGAAATGGGATCGGCAAAATGAACCGAATTAAAGAGAACAAAAAAGTCACCGAACATGCGGTGACTTTTCGATTCTCTTTGAATTACCCTGCAAGTGTTTTTTGGTGATTTTTTTTTTTCATGTTAAACCTAGGGGTGCAAAGTTAAGAATTAAAATAAAGGGTAAAATAGAAGTTTTGCATAAAGATCGTTGTTCTGAGATCAAATATTGGAATGATGTAAATTTGCTCATATTTAATTTTCATGTATTGGTTTATCCGTTACAGAAATATCACTGGGGTGAAAGGTTCCAAACTCTAGATGGCATCTCTTATCTGGCACAATGTCACACGGGGTCTACATTATCAGCATACAGGCAGAAATGGCTTATGTGTTAGTAAATGTGCTGCAGACAGATAAATGGTGATCGGCTCCTGCTAGGGTTTTTTCGGCGGGTTAGGCTAGGGTCAGACTAGCGCAGTTTTAACGTGCGTTTAGCCGCACGAAATCACGGCCGTACTAGCAGCAAATGACGTCCAATGCCGGGGAACATACGACGAACGGCCGCACGAAAGTTCGTCCGCGCAACGCAAGTGGCCAACGAACGCATTTTTTCGAGAACGTCAAACCGCTACTACTGACGTACAGAGTGCGCTGCGGCCGCATAGCGGCGTGTGTGCGTGATTAGGAGACGTCAGACGCTGCTAATGTCCGGCCAACATAACGTCCAGACTCAAAAAGTGTTTTATTGATGATCCGTACAAAATCACGGACGAAAAGGCGCATCGTATGACCGCTATCGCGTATTCCGGGGGAAAATACGTACGTTCGTTCGACCGAACTTTTTCACGGACGACGTGAAAAATGCGTTCGTCTGACCCTAGCCTTAATCCAGATGTTTCTGCGGGTTTTCGGCATGCATTCACTGGGTTTTGCGGTTAGTTTTCGGCGGGTTTGGAGTACTGTGTGCAGTACTGGAGACCGTATCTCCAGAAGGATATAGACATCTTAGAGAGAGTTCAGAGAAGGGCTACTAAAATGGTGTACGGCTTGAAGGAGAAAAGTTACCAGGAAAGGCTTAATGATCTTAACATGTACAGCTTGGAAAAAAGACGAGACAGAGGAGATCTGATAGAAACATTTAAATACGTAAAGGGAATCCACTAGGTAGAGGAAGGAGTAGTATATTTAAAAGGAAACAAAGTAGCAAAACAAAAGGACATAGTCTTAGATTAGAGGGGCAAAGGTTTAAAAGTAACATCAGGAAGCATTATTTTACTGAGAGGGTGGTGGATACATGGAACAGTCTTCCAGTAGAAGTGGTAGAGGCCAAAACAGTGATTGAATTTAAGCAGGCATGGGATAGGCATAAGGCTATCCTAAACAAAAGATAAATCCAGGTAAAGTATCCATGTAATTGGGCAGACTAGATGGGCCGAAAGGTTCTTATCTGCCGAAATTTTTCTATGTTTCTATGTTTCTAAATCAATACAATGGAAAACCTGCACCTATTTATCTCCCTTCTCTCTAAATCTACCCTCCCTCCCTATACACCCTCCAAATTACAACAAGCTGGAAAAGAAACCCAAATACACCATAGCTTGCTCAGCTCCTTTAACTTATCAGCTGAGAGCTGGAGGAGAGTGTTAAAATCCAGCCCTCCCACCCCACACAACAGAGCTTTAAAACTCTCCAATCACTATTTTCCAAAAAGAAAAATATGTCCAAATTCCTTTTTATTCTGCTGCTTGCTCTGGCTAATCTCCTGCTTAAACGGGGTCTGCATTATCAGCATACAGGCAGATGCAGTAAATGTGCTGCAAACAGATAATAAAATGGTGAGATCTCCTGCTTATGGGGATTTGTATTGATCAGAATGAGTTTATTAGCAATGCAATATCTGTATGTGCTGCATAATGCCTGTGTATGGCAATTACAGCAACACCTTGTATCTGAATGTGCCGCATAATGCCTGTGTATGGCAATTACAGCGACACCTTGTATCTGTATGTGCTGCATAATGCCTGTGTATGGCAATTACAGCAACACCTTGTATCTGTATGTGCTGCATAATGCCTGTGTATGGCAATTACAGCAACACCTTGTATCTGAATGTGCCGCATAATGCCTGTGTATGGCAATTACAGCGACACCTTGTATCTGTATGTGCCGCATATTGCCTGTGTATGGCAATTACAGCGACACCTTGTATCTGTATGTGCCGCATAATGCTTGTGTATGGCAATTACAGCGACACCTGGTATAATGCCTGTGTATGGCAATTACAGTGACACCTTGTATCTGTATGTGCCGCATAATGCCTGTGTATGGCAATTACAGCGACACCTGGTATCTGTATGTGCCGCATAATGCTTGTGTATGGCAATTACAGCGACACCTGGTATCTGTATGTGCCGCATAATGCTTGTGTATGGCAATTACAGCAACACCTTGTATCTGTATGTGCCGCATAATGCCTGTGTATGGCAATTACAACAACACCTTGTATCTGTATGTGCTGCATAATGCCTGTGTATGGCAATTACAGCAACACCTTGTATCTGTATGTGCCGCATAATGCCTGTGTATGGCAATTACAGCAACACCTTGTATCTGTACTGTACAGGGATTTACACTTATTATTTATAACCCCCTGAATCTTATCCCTGTACAGCAGCGACTGATCGCACAGCTCTCCCTGTATTCTGACAAATCCCTGGTTGCTGGAATGCCGCAGTAAAGGTTAAGACTTTTCTTAGAGAGAAGGTGTAGTCCGCTATTTGCAGCTTTTTTACAGTAACACAGAGGGAAAGGAGAGATATAACACATTGGATTTTGTGTCTCCGCATGGAGCCACTGATCTTCGTTTAAAAGATATGCAGATGATTTTTGATATGCTAATTGTTTTCAATCTATTTCATTGCAAAATCGAGTTAACTCAAGATCAGAAGTGAAAGGGTTAATTGCTGGTGGTTACATTTCCACAGAATGTAGGCAAATAGCAGCCAATTTGCAATGAGAAATACAATACAGCGCTCAACGACCTAAGTCCATGGGAAAGTGGGGTAGACACAAAATATGTCCATAAACAGTAGTCCTTGTCTTTAGGAGTAGATCGTCTGAAAAATGCAGATGAAGTATGCACTGTAGGAAAAAACACAAAGAGGACCAAAAATTGCGCAGTATGATAGCACCCAAAATGAGAGCAACTTATATTAATATTTCACTCACATTCTTGGGAGCCCACAACCAGCTCCTGGGAATAAAGCAGGCAGAGACTTTATATTAAGTGCCCATAGACCCTCCAATCGGTTTCTCCAGAATTCGTCGAGAGAGAGATGCTGTAAATACTGCGCAATTTTTGGTCCTCTTTGTGTTTTTTCCTACAGTGCATACTTCATCTGCATTTTTAAGAAGATCTACTCCTAAAGACAAGGACTACTGTTTATGGACATATTTTGTGTCTACCCCACTTTCCCATGGACTTAGGTCTTTGAGCGCTGTATTGTATTTCTCATTGCAAACTGTTATTTGGGTATTTAGAGAAACCCCCATATTCAATATTCAGCGTGTGGGATAGATACTCTTCCGGTGGGCGCTTCACCCCCTCTTCTTTTGTTAAATAGCAGCCAATCATTAGCCAAATCTCGGTCACATATGCAGCTTCCAGCTGTGGCTGCAGACCTGGCGAGTCACATGTTTTCCCTTAGTCCTCCCGATCACACAGCAGGTCCAGGCTGTCACCTGGTTTTCCCGTGAATGTCGCATGGTGACGGCGTGTTTAATGGGCAGGCAGCCAGTGTGTGCTCGAATGAAAACATCCTTTTGGGGTGCGGACGTCATCCCTGATTCAATTTTGTTATTACCATGCCCCACCCTCTTCCCAGAAAAATGACATATAATAGTGATATAATAATGATTAACTCCTGCTGACCCCACTCTAAATTTAATAAAAAAACCGTGTAATGCCACATAAATGCAGGTCTTCTTGTGTTGCTTCTGGGGCACCAGGCAGCTAGGATCCGAGGACAATCTGTGTGTGCACAACCTGTGTGCATGCAGCCGAACTAATACTTTTCATTGCAAAGCATCATAAGCAGTGGGTTGAATGGCTCCACTTCCAACTGAGGCCTCGATTGAATTCATCCTAATGCACTAAGGCTGGGGTCAGACCAGCGCACTTTTAACGTGCGTTCTGGCGCACATAATTACAGCCGCACTAGCCGCAGATGACGGGCAATGACGGCCAATATACAATGTACGGTCGCACAAAAGTCCGGCCGTGCAACGCAAGTGGAATTTGAACGCATTTTTTTGAGAACGCAGAACCGCTAGTACTGACGTACTGAGTGCGCAGCTGCGGCATAGTGGGGTGTGTGCGTGATTAGGAGATGTCAGACACTGCTAATGTCCAGCCTACATAACGTCCAGACGCAAAAAGAGTTTTATTGACGATCCGTACAAAATCACGCCCGAAAATGCGCGTCGTCTGACCGTTTTTGCGCATTCCGTGAAAAAATATGTCAATGAGTTCGGACGCACTTTTTCACGTTCGCGGGGAAAAATGCTTTTGTCTGACCCTAGCCTAAGTCGGCACCTTTTTGGCCGATGTTCGGCTATTTTCCGGTTTAAGTAATACAAACATATAACATGTCACAGTTACTATTAGAGTCCGCAAGTCCATACTGTAATATTTACACTGATACATGTGTAGCGATGTGTTTAAAAAGACTGTTCTGCTGCATTTACTTGAAATGGCCACCAGAGGGAGACAGAGACCATGGAAAGTTATGCTGGACAAACACAAGGCACTAAACTACCTTTTCCATGATGCTTTGCGTAAGGACAGGAAGTGGGTGTGTAGGAAAGGAAGGCATCACCAGCCTCGTGGAAAGCATGCTCAGAGTGAGCTGGGAGCTGAAAGGAGAAGGAAGCAGGCCGAGCTGTGGAGGATAGTGACCAGGCCAGAGCGCAGGGGCTACCTCGCTGGTGCTGGGGGATCGGGACAGTGACCCTGCAGAGACCTGTCTATACCCACGCTGCGATCAAGGCAAGCAGAGGACCCGAGTGAGGAGTACCGCAAGTCCATTGGATGGGAGAGCAGGCGGTAGCTGGACAAGTCCGGGTGGGAGCAAGGAAAGCCAGACAACGGATCCAGTAGCCAGTATCACAGCCAGGCATTAAGCGGAGAGACGTCCTGGGTCAGCGGAGCCTTGGTGATCGAGCGGATGGGTGAGAGGCCTCCAAGGCCGGTTTATAAAAATCAAGAAAGCACGCTGCTGTTTGTTTCCAAAACCCACAGGGCCCCAACTTGACTAGTCGAAGACATCGTTATAAGTAATTCACTGGCCAGTTGAATAGTACCCGGGTACCATATACACACACGTACACACCCTTTACTTAACCTGTGCGGGACTCATTTGTTACGAATCGGAACAGGGGTTAAAGATACGTTCCGAATATATTTTTCTCTTTTCCGCTGCGCGTTTATCGTAATACGAAGAGATTGTATTTTTGGGTTTCGCTACGTGTCCCCTTTTTCTGAACTATCGGGAAATTGCATTCTTTTCTGTTCGGTTGCGAATATTTTATATTTTCCGAAATACGAAGCCTCGTGTTTCGTTTCTTTTCCGCTACGCGTTTTACCGTGATACGAAAATACTGTAATAATACTTGTGAATATGGTGTTTAAACGTCTGCTTATTATTTTAGTAAACTATTTAAATTACAAAACTCACAACGGTGCTGGAGTATATTTATTCCCTAGTGCGGGGAGACTGACCCGTGGTTCATTTTCAGCGGCTCCTCCGGGAGTGAGCGCTACACATGTAAAAATGCACATGTCTGGAATTTACAGTAAAACTCGCATTTACAGATTAATAGTAAAAATATACATTTTTGGGATTTACAGTAAAACTTGTCTTTACAGGAGTTACAGTACAACTTGCATTTACAGGATCTACAGTAAAAATGCACATTTACGTGATTCACAGTAAGGCTCATATTTATGGGATTTAAGATTAAAGCGCACAACTCGGACATTTACAGTTTGACACTAAATCATGGAAAGTGCTTCTGTCAGCATTCGCGCTCATGTATTTACTCTTTCTTTAGGAAAAGTGAATGTCTGGAATAAAACCTGAAAAACAAAGACATTTTTAGAAATTTGCCTCAGGACAAAAATTTTCAAATGAATAAGCCGACATTTAGAGAGAATTTTTTTTTTTTAATGAAACGCAAGTAACTGATAGAATTAAATCAAGCTCTGCATCACAATCATAGATAAAATAGAAAATAATAAAAAAATAAACAGAAGCCTGGCCGGCCACTCGGAAGTGGAAACAGTAAAGGTCTGACACATTTTCATCCTGTAAATTCGAGACTCACCTTTGCCTGTATACTCGCCGGTATCTGCACTTTTAGAAAGATGCTCCTTTTTCTGTCGTAATGATAATTTATTCAGTGGAATCTCACCTTTTTCATCAACATAGAAAAAATCATCTGAATGAAAGGAAATGCTTTGTTACCACTCTCTGTGCGAGGACAGGATGAGGTTCTTGAATGACGGATTACATAATAACAGGGTATTTACCGTATTTTTCGCTCCATAAGACGCACTTTTCTTCCCCCAAAAAGTGGGGGTAAAGTGGGTGCGTCTTATGGAGCGAATGCGTCTTGCGATTATGCCCCAGCTCACCTGCCGCCACCGTGCGTTCGGCCCTCTGAGTGTGCATCCGGCGGCATGGAGCTTGGGCACGCGCCTGGGGGAGCCACGTGACCGCCGCGATCTCGCGAGATCGCGGCTGGTCACGTGGCTCCCCCAGACGCGTGCCCAAGCTCCATGCCGCTGGATGCACGCTCAGAGGGAGCCGAACGCGGCGGCGGCAGGTGAGCTGAAGCAAATCCATGAGCTGGGGCAAATCCATGAGCTGGGGCAAATCCATGAGCTGGGGCAATATATCCATGAGCTGGGGCATATCCATGTGTGAGCTGGGGCATATGTGTGAGCTGGGGCATTATCCATGAGCTGGGGCATTATCCATGAGCTGGGGCATTATCCATGAGCTGGGGGCATTATCCATGTGCTGGGGCAGTATCCATGAGCTGGGGCATTATCCATGAGCTGGGGCATTATCCATGAGCTGGGGCAGTATCCATGAGCTGGGGCAGTATTTCCATGAGAGGAGCTGGGGCAATATCCATTATTACACTATTTGATTCAGAATATTTATTTTCCTGTTTTCCTCCTCTAAAAACTAGGTGCGTCTTATGGTCAGGTGCGTCTTATGGAGCGAAAAATACGGTAAGTTATAAACATCAGAATGTTAACCCATTCATTACAGTGATGGTCTATACTCAGTCAGCAGTATCAGGCACAGCACCCTGAAATCGTGTTAACACCCTCTGGGACTGTGCTGTATGATTGGAAATAATTTGTTTGTTACAAATGAATTTAATTTGCTTTTGGGCTCCAGAAGGTGCCGTCAGAGTTTGAGCCCTGTGGGCACGATGGCCAAGGTGCGAAAACTGGTTAAAATCCCCTAAGGAATGTCCTGATACATCGGGCCTTCCCCAGCGGATGCACGGAGACAAGAGCTGCGGTCCTACCTGCAGTAACTCCACTTGGCCAGCAGATGACGACATCTTCCTGCCCAATAGGTTATAACAGTAAGAAATACACTGCGAATATTCCCAAATATCTATTAGGTATAATTAGAATGATTTTTCATAACAACCCCCCCCCCCCCCCCCACTGGTAACTGATTTCTGGAAAATGACTTGGTAGTGAAGGGGTTAAACAAACTGAACCTATCAGGGTTATTCAAAGAGATCTGAATGGCTGGAGAAAGGTAACCGAACGCTGATTTTCAGCGTTCGGTTACCTTTCTTGGCCATTCGGCTATCCAGAGAGCAGGCAATTCACCAAATCCTAGCGAATTGCCTGCACATACGGTGCCTGTTCGAGGGCAGTGAAATCCCCATAGAGAAGCAATGCTTCGTCTATTCAGAGAACACAAACCAGCAGTGAAAGGTTCCCCTAATGCCCTGCCATTCGGTGGTTTCATTCGGCAAATTTATTCAGGAGAATCCCATAGGCTTCAATGTTAAAAATATTCCCGTTTTAATTCAATATCTAATAAACCGTTCATTATAAAATTCTGCAGCAAAAAGTCTCTTTATTTATAGGTTTTTTTGGGATATTTTAAGCATTTTTTCAGATTTGTTTTGCCAAAAAAAGATTTCCGACTTTTTTTTTTAAATCGTTTTTTTCTTTTTTCTGTAACTGTCCTTTTTATTATCATTCATTGGATTTTATATGTAAATTTCAGACATTTTCGTTCAGTAGTTTCTTTGCAAACAGCGTTTCACTTTTCAATCATTCAAGCAAACAGTTTTTTTAATTTTTTCACTTCACTCGTCTGCAGTGTTGGCTTTTTCCGGCGGCTTCGCTGCGTGTGATTGGCTCCTGCTCGGGTTTTTCCGGCGTCTTCGACGGGTTAATCCAGATGTTTTTGCGGGTTTTCGGCGTGCATTCGCCGGATTTTCCTGCACTTCGACAGCCCTGTGGTGCTTGCTGAATACACCACAGGGTCGCCAAAATGGGATCGCCGATTTGCACCGAATTGAAGAGAACGAAAAGTCACCGAACATGCGGTGACTTTTCGAATCTCTTTGAATAACCCTGTATGTGTGGGATTTTGATGGATGGGACTATGCTGGTGGAAGGACACCGGACAACTAGTTGCTCTTTTTAACCCCCTCACTACCTTGTGATTTAAAAAAACAAAAAACAAACCACTGCCAGGAACCAGTAGTTTTTAGAAAATAATCGTTAATGAATTATACAGTGATAAATATTTGGGAATATTCCCAGTGTAATCCTTACTGTAATAACCTGTTGTCGGGGAGATCTTGCCACCTGCTGGCCAAAAGGAGTTACTGCAGGTAGAACTGCAGCTGGTGCTTGAACGTTTTGTTAGTGTAAGGTTTGGGGGATACTATTTGCAGCTTGTTTACAGTGATACAGGGTGACTGGAGAGACATAAAACAAATCATTTTGTTTCTGCACAGGGATCACATTAATCTCGCTTTAAAAGGTGTGAGAATGGGGTTGGATTTGCTAATGGAGGCCTTTCACTGTATTACATAGTAAAGATGAGCTAACGCGAGCTTTGTAGTGAAGGGGTTAATTACTTAGCAGGAACCACGAGAACCATTGCTAGTCACGTTATGTGCTTTATATGTAAGGAAGAACTAAGAAACATTTCACACTCAGACCCAGAGTGTATTTCTGAGATATATAGTGGATGCTATACCGTCATGTTGTAAGATCATCTTCTCTATCGGAGATTCCAGGGATTTGTGCGTCACTGATACTTTATGCCTTTTTGGAGCAAGAAGATTGAACTTGGTTGTTCTGCACCTGCTGACTAATCGGAACGTCCCATCTCTGTTATTTGTGACTCTATTATCTATGTCAGTCTTGGCGTGTTCCTCAGACTCTCCACCAGATGCAATGTAACTCCATTTCACGTCAATATGTTGTGGATAGAAACATCTGATGTGAGCTATTAGCCAGCGATCTGATTCTGTGTCATCCAGAAACAAATCAACAACAGGGATTCCTGGGGAGAAAGAAATTGGATATAATGTAATGACTTTACTGATAGACAGACACAATCTGACATCAAAAACACAAGAGAAGGATCTGAATGATGTTACATTGTATCACTGTAGATTAACGGTGCTGGAGTTGCACGGAGACGGACCCGGGCGATCAAAGTGTGCTTTGTGTATTGCAAAGTGGGGTTACACGTTGTGATTTGAGATCTCTGAACTGTCACAATCCCAGAGCTGCAGTGCACAGGATGGACAAGAAACCAGCAGATGAGCCGAACCAGGCTGGACTTACACTTACCCGACCAGTCCAGGACTTCCCTGCGACCTGCCTGTTTCCACCTGTCTCGCAGAGCACTGACCCACTTCCTATTTAAGGGCGTTACTCCCATGATGCAGTGCTCTGTTCTTGAGTCCCCTGCCTGGAAGTGGTTCCCGTGTGGAAGTGGTTCCCCTGTCTGGAAGTGGTTCCCCTGTCTGGAAGTGGTTCCCCTGTCTGGAAGTGGTTCTCCTGTCTGGAAGTGGTTCCCCTGTCTGGAAGTGGTTCCCCTGTCTGGAAGTGGTTCCCCTGTCTGGAAGTGGTTCCCCTGTCTGGAAGTGGTTCCCCTGTCTGGAAGTGGTTCCCCTGTCTGGAAGTGGTTCCCCTGTCTGGAAGTGGTTCCCCTGTTCCAAGTTACTGTTTATTTCATTGAACTCAGTGACTCCTCTGTTCCAGCTCCGGAGAGTTTACTGGTTTGTGAGAAATCAGCCGTTAGGAGTGTAGGAGTTCTCACACGGGCTGTACGAGCTCCTGTAACTGGAATTCTTCCACTATTTATATTATTATTATTTTTAAATATTACAGGTGCAGAAAGTAAAAAGGAATTCCAGCCGCACCTACCGGTCAGAATCTAGAACATTATGGTTTGCACATGTAAGCGCCTGCATTGTAATTTCGCGGTAAAACGGGGGCACTAGGGAGAAAACTGCGGGCGCCGTTTTTTTCCCCTAACATCCCCGTTTTACCGCGAGTAATGTAATGTAGCCCTATATTTTTTTAACCTTTGAACACGTCTTGCTGCCTGTTGTTTATACTTCATGCTGCTTGGTTTTGTTTCTTCGCTTCCTCCACCCTGCAATCTGGATAACATAAAGGAAAGTCTCCAAGATGAGCTGACGGCGAGAATCCCCCGAGGAAGAAAGAAAACTGCATAGATAGAAGTGTCCCAATTCTTAAAGTGCTTTTATTTGGCGTGAGACGCCCATTTCACATAATAATTCTCTTTTAATATATATTACACTTATTGCACTTGCTTTTTTATATAATACATGTACAAACCATAATGTTCTAGATTTTGACCTCTAGGGTGCGGCTGGAATTCCTTTTTACTTTCTGCATTTTACTGTGTTCTTTGAGGTGTGCGGACACTTTGTTACAGTATAGCAGCACCCATTTTATTACCCAATACCTATATAAGCGCTGCCTCCACATTACCATCCCCTGCAAATGTTACAGGTGGCCAAATATTCAGCCACGTCACATCATCAAAAGTGCAAGTCTTGAAGGGAGAGAACCCATTCCCCGGCCAAAGGAAACCTAAACGATTAGCGAGAGGCTTCCCTGCTCGGCCATGTATGTTAAAACCAATCAGAGAAGAGGTAAAAGATTTATTTTCTTGCCTGATTGGTTTGACATAGGTTGACCATCTGTTTACAGCTGGCCAATCAAGGAACAGGATTTCCAGGTTGGCCAAACTGAGCTCACATAGCTGTTCTACTTCAGCCAATGAGAGGAGCTCCATCTCTGGAGTTTCTCTCATTGGCTGGATTCAATTATTAACGAGAGCCAATGCAGTTCATTGCTGAGGAAGACCCTGGTGCGCAAGAACCTCCCCAGCATCACCAGACGGTTAAGAGGATTTTATTGTATTCATTGTTATGTTAATGATATGTTAATGATATGTTAATGATATGTTAATGATATGTTAATGATATGATAATGTGTTTTAGGAGGTTCTAGCTATAGATTTTGACAGTGGAGGGGTAGGGGGGCTTAGGGCTTTATTAATTATAGAGTTATTAGGTGTGGGAGCTATTAATGTTAGGGGTTTGATCATTAGATTTTATTTAAGGCAGTAAGAGGGATAGTCTATTAATATTTTATTGCTTTAATAAGGGGGTAGTATTTATTATGCTTAATTTATGTAGGGTTAATTGAACACACAGACGCCCTCTGGTCCCCCCCCATGCAATTATCCCCTTATGAAACATAGGTTTTTTTGATGGAAGCTGGGGGCTGTGCTGTGACCTACTAGCACTCCCTATTAACCCCTAACTAGCTGACCTAGAGATGGCATAGAGAGGAAAGGACTTCCCCCGTGTGCCTGCAGCCCGATACACCAGTAGTCCTTACAATGGATGCTTAACATTGCGGCCACTAATGTGACACAATGTAACGTGACCTTGGCTTTCCAGCAGGGCTGATCCCGGCTTTCAAGATTGGAATGCTGCACTGTGAGAACCTGGATGCTACTGCCCTGCTACGCCACCTGAGTGCCTAGTGCATGATACAGGTAGTTTAGCATCAATATTGGGGCCATATTATTCTTTAGTGAATCCTAAATTGTAACCAAAGCTCCCTCCATCTTTGTGCCTTCACCCTCCTTGGCACCCTTGCCCACAATATACATGGCCTCTGTGCCTGTTGAAGAAGTGTGGATGCTGGCTTCCTGCCACGGGACCGTGGACCAATGTGGCAAAGCCAAATCTAAAAGATAATGCGCATACAAGGGTTAATGTTGTTATACGTGTTGGTATCTTAAACCTTATTGTATTTTAGGAGTTTAGTTTGTGTCAGTAATTTAATGTAGACCTATTGTCAGTACTGTCTGTATTATTGTTTGCCCTATTGTCAGTACTGTCTGTATTATTGTTTGCCCTATTGTCAGTACTGTCTATCCCTGTCTGTGTAATTGTTTGTCGTTTGATCTGATGTTCAGTTGTTATTGATAATGTGTTAATCCCATCTTTTTTAACTAATCAAGATTTGTGTTTCCTGAAGGAATTCAAATCCCCTCATGTAGACAATGTATTCTGCTGATTGTGTCATTTTACCTCCACCCCCCGTTTCCCGTATAAACTCCAGCTCAAATTAAAGATCATTCTTCTTCTCTGCACTGAGTCTTGTCTGGTGTCTGGGGAGGGATACTTGGAATTATACAGCACTCCCTCAAGTTCTGGCTGAGGGTTGTGAGAGTAGGAAAGCTGATAAGGATCTGCTTGACTGGAGAGAAGGGACGGACACTGTAGCAGGTTCAGGTCTGGTCCTCAGGCTGGAGACCTGTAAACCCCAATTGCTGTTACATATGTTTTCTTCCCAAAGCATCCTATTGGACTGGACTCACCGACCACGTCAAGCTCTCCTGTCCGCTTCTCCAGGGGTCTCTCCAGACTGGGATGTCCCACCTGACAGATGAATTCTGACCCGTGCTCTTTTTTCCCTGAAACCTTGACAATGAGACTCGCTGTACAGGTAAACGTCTGATCCTCCTGTCTGGTCACATCTTCCACCGGAAACTTGTATTTGTCACTGGGAGAAACGGGGAAGAGATCCGGCTTTCCAGCTTCCCGCCTCAACCATTTCACCGTCAGAGCATCGGGGAAATATCCGGAGATCGTGCACTGCAGTTTGACCTCTTCGCCGTGTAACATTTGCGGCACGGAAATATCTGACATCTGTGGGCACCAAGGAAGATCTGTAACACAAGAGGAACAAACCGAGGAACGATCAAGACACAGCTCCACGAAGAGGATAACGAGCAGGTTTATAGTCTGAGGTAGGGATGAGCTGTTCGGTTCGATCGGTTCGGAGTTCGAACATCGCCTAGGGCTTTATTAATTATAGAGTTAATAGGTGTGGGAGCTATTAATGTTAGGGGTTTGATCATTAGATCAAACATCGCCTGTTCGCATGTTCGCGAACTACGAACATTTCCATGTGTTCGCCCACAATGCACCACAATTGGCCACAATGCACTTTTCCACTGGCCTGAAGCTTGTAATTGGCTACAGCCTTGCACCTGCCCACAGGTCAGGTGCAAGACAGGTTCAAGACTATGCCAGAGTCCTGATTGGGCAAATTTTGCCCAATCATGGGCTCACAGAGCTAAATCCCGCAGCACACTATATAAGGCTTCACACAGCGCTTCTGCACGTGTTTGAGAGGAGATTGTTCTTGTGTTAGTGTGTGTTCTCACTGCCAGTCTGACACAGCTACTGGGGGGGGGGTTCTCATTTCTACAAAATATCTGGGAATTGTTCTAATCTTTGTGTTCTCAGTCCCAGCAACTATTTTGGGGGCTCAGTAATTTCTACAAATATTTGTGAATGAGGTAATCTGAGGTAATCTGTGTCTTGTCACTGCCACGCAGAATTTGTTTTCACTCCCAGCAACTATTTTGGGGGCTCAGTAATTTCTACCAAATATTTGGAATTGTTCTAATCGTGTGTTCTCACTGCCACCCAGTATTTTGGGGGTCAGTAATTTCTACAAAATATTGGGAATTGAGGTAATCTGTGTCTTGTCACTGCCACCCATCAGGGGGTCTCACTGATTTATAGGAGGTTTCTGGGAATTGTAATCTGTGTCTTCTCACTGCCCGCTATCAGGGGGTCCTATCAGGCGGTCTCACTGACTTATAGGTGGTTTCTGGGAATTGTAATTTGTGTCTTGTCACTGGCTGCCAGCTATCAGGGTCTCACTGATTATTATACCAGAGTTCTGAAATCTTTAATCTTTATACAGAGTTGAATCAGAGTTCTGTATATATTTAATCTATATATCACTCACCATGTCAGAAAGACCAAAAAGGACAGGCAGGCGCTCCCAGACACAGATAAGAGGGCAAGCAGCATGTGTCGGGAGGCTGTGCCTCTGGTCGTGTGTGGACGTGGTGCATTCCTCTGCAGGGGCACGCTTGTCCTTTCTAACTGGTGCTGGCTGTTTAAGCAGCAGCAACATACAGAGGATTTGGTGGATTGGCTAACCAGGCCATCCTCATCCTCCGATTCCTCTGCCAGCCAGGCTTGTATGCTTTACAGTCCACCTCAGCTGCCAAAGCATATCTAATGCAGCCTCCATGTCCACAGCTACTCTGCCGTAGCCTCACTATCACACACGGAGGAGTCAGCTGAATTGTTTGACTACAATGACAGTGACATGCTGCTTGAGGATGCGCAGCAAGTACAGTGCTCTGATTCAATCTCTGAGGTTGAGGAAGGGAGTATAATCAACCAGAGGAAGGGGGTGCCAGTGATTCACACAAATAACTGGCACTCATGTTGCCCCTGCAGCTGCAGCATACTGCCAAGTTGGCTCTAGTGATGAGGAGATAGGGGGTGATGACGATGATGAGGTCACTGACTCCACCTGGGTGCCTGATCAAACAGAGGAGTCAAGTGAGGAGGAGGAGGCACAACAAACACGAGGCACAACGTCCTCTATGACCAACGGTAGCACTAGCCAGTCCAAGGCATCAGATGTCAGAGCTGCTCAGGTGCAGAGCGCTGTTGTCTCAAAGCACACATCCAGGAACTCTGCTGTCTGGGAGTTCTTTAAGAAATGTGCAGCAGACCCCACCATTGCTATTTGTAATCTATGTCAGATGAGGCTCAAGCATGGGAAAGACACCACACGCTTGGGTACCACGTGCTTGAGGCGACCTATGACCACCTGCCACACATCCCATTGACGCAAAACTTTGTAGGTCCTCCTCCTCCTCATCTGTCTCTACCCCCACTGTATGTCCTGCCATGTCATTGCCTACAACCTCCACTGACAGGGATGATGCTACAGTAATTGATGTACCAGCTCCTTCCTCACAATGTGACAGCATCCCATCAGCTGAAGATTTACCCAGTCAGATTACGTTGCCCCAGCTGCTGCAGCGTAAAAAAAATATAGTCCCAACCATTCCCAAGCACAGCGTCTAAATGCCAGCTTAGCAAAATTACTCGCATTGCAGCTGCTGCCTTTCCAGCTGGTGGACTCTACTCCCTTCCGTGAATTTGCTGAATGTGTGGCATGTTCCAAAACGCCGTTACTTTTCACGGAAGGTCATTCCAACACTATACCAGCACGTGGAAGACAATGTTATCGAGTCATTGGGAAAGGCAGTCAGCAGCAAGGTGCATGTGACTTTAGACACGTGGTCCAGCAAGCATGGACAGGGCGTTACATTTCCTTCACGGCACACTGGGTAACTCTTGATTGCAGCTGGGAGGGATCCAAGACAGTGCTCTGTGCTGGAGCTTGTAGACATCCACCACACCTCCAGAAAGCTGCTTGTATGAGGTCTGTCTGCTCCACCACCACCTCTCCCTCTTCCATCTCCTCCTCCTTCTGTGTCTCTGGCAAAGTGGCAGTTAAACCGACGCCTGACAGGGGCTACGCAATGGCTCAAGCAAAAAGATGCCATACTGTGCTTGAGCTGCTTTGTTTAGGGGACAGGAGCCACACCGGGCCAGAAATTCTGTCAGCTCTGCAGGGGCAGGTGCAGAGATGGTTAACACCACGCCAGCTTCAGCTGGGAATGGTCATCTGTGATAATGGCAGCAACCTTCTCTCCGCCCTACACCAGGGTAAGTTGACGAATGTACCATGCCTAGCACACGTCCTAAATCTGGTGGTACAGCGTTTCCTAACCAGGTACCCAGGACTGGCAGAGCTTCTCACCCAGGCCAGAAAAGTCTGCAGCCACTTCAGACAGTCATTCCCAGTAAGTGTTCGCCTGGTAGAAATTCAAAGAGAATTCCACCTTCCACAAACCGTCTGATCTGTGACATGCCCACCAGGTGGAACTCGACATTAGCAATGCTGTAGCATATGCACAAGCAGCAGAGGGCCATCAACGAGTACCTGTGTGAGTATGGCACAAGGACAGGTTCAGGTCAACTTGATTGCCCCCCCCCCGCAGTGGCTGATGATCAAGGATGCATGCACTGTACTGTCACCATTTGAGAAGCAACAAAGGATGGAGCAGGGACAGTGCATGCATCAGTGACACAATTCCTTTAGTGTTCCTGCTGGAGCGCACTCTGCGGGGAATTATAGATGTGGCTCTAGAGGCAGAACAGCGGGAGGAAGAGGAGGCCTTCCCTAGCTCTGAAGGCCCCAGTCTTTCCGCAGACAGCATTCCAGCGGGTCCTCCTCAGATCAGACAGGAGGAGAAGGAATATTTAAGTAGTGGGGCATTGAAGGTGGGGATTCCTCAAGGGAGGGTTTTGTGTGCCCAGAAACACAAGGAGTAGTACGTGGCTGGGAGGAGGAAGTGCACAATGGGGTCATCCTCCTCATTGACCAGGAAGACTCAGAAGCTAATGCCACCTCCAACCTACGCTGCATGGGCTCCCTTATCCTGCAAAGCCTGCTAAAGGACCCCAGGATTCGTGCTATCAAGGAGAGGGATCATTACTGGTTGGCAACCCTTCTTGATCCACGATACAAGGGTAAAGTTGCAGAGCTCATCCTGCCCGCACAGAGGGAGCACAGGATGAAAAAACTTGAAGACGCTCTAAAGCGACACTTGTGTAACACCTTTCCAGGCACTGGTAGGTTACCAAGTGATGACACAGGTGCTTCTGAGGCTGCGGATGATCAGAGGAATAGTGGTGAAGGCCGGGGCCGCTTGACTGATGCGTTTTTTAAATTTTTTAGTCCACGACGCCCATGACGTCAAATGTAGGCACCCATTGCCAGCGTCTTCACCATATGGTGCAGGACTACCTAGGGGCAAAGGCAGACCTGGATACCTGTTCAGCAGATGATCCACAGAATTACTGGGTGTTGAGATTGGATCACTGGCCAGAACTTAGCCAATATGCTATGCAGCTACTAGGTTGCCCTTCATCTAGCTTGCTTTCTGAAAGGACGTTCAGTGCCACTGGAGATTTTGTCACAGACAAAAGAGTGCGTCTGTCCACCAACTCTGTAGACCGGCTGACATTTATAAAAATTAATCAGTCCTGGATCAGCAGCTATCAATCCCCTGATGCTGACGTAACGGAATAGATCGGGGATCTCTTCTGCATTCACAAAACCTCCAGCACTGAACTCTTCCACAATACCACAAAAGGGTTACGGTGCGAAGGCACTTGCTGCCATGAAAGGCACAATATTTGGCTACACTGACGCCTTTACCAGATTCATATCTATTTAATATAGGACCGCATGGTCCACCCCTGCACTCTTCCACAATATCACAGAGGGGTTACTGTATGATGGCACTTGCTGGCCTGGCACCAAAAGCACAATATCTGGGTGCACTGACGCCTTTACCAGATTCATATCTTTTTAATATAGGACCGCATTGTCCACCCCTGCACTCTTCCACAATACCACAAAAGGGTTACGGTGTGAAGGCACTTGCTGGCCTGGCACCAAAAGCACAATATCTGGGTGCACTGACGCCTTTACCAGATTCATATCTTTTTAATATAGGACCGCATGGTCCACCCTGCACTCTTCCACAATACCACAGAGGGGTTACGGTATGACGGCACTGTTGCCGACGCTAAAGGCCCAATTTTAAAGCACCTATTGATACTTTCATCCAAACCCTGAACCATAATTTAGCCCAAAAAATCACTAAACTTTTTCTGCGTGTCCTAAAATGTCTTTTCATACAGGCTGCCGCCCCAAGCAGTTGTTTATGAATAGATTAAAGGAAAAGCATTTACCGTCATTTGAAACGTCATTTTTTTTGTTTTTAAATGTTTCTATACATCCTAGAAATCCGCCACTTCACGGGCAGGTTATGGGGACCTCCTAGGCACGATATTTGAAGGAATTTTTTGTTTTTATTTTTAACCCTTATTTCATGGAAAACTCACTGTTCCTTTAAAAACGTTTTTTTTTAAAACTTTTTGTCCTTGTTTCCTGTCCCCCAGGGCTCTACCCGGACCCCCATACACCTTTTATGGCAAATATCTAGCATATATGCCCTCTTGGAGGACACTAGAAATCGAACTTTGAGTCCCATTGACTTGTATCGAGTTCGAACTTTTGAAAAGTTCGAGTTCGAATGCGAACCGCACTCGGGGTGTTCGGCTCATCCCTAGTCTGAGGTTAAACCAGTAGATTATCCATACTGGCCAATAGGGAAGAGTAGGTAATAATTGTAAAGAATTTCCAGGAATCCTAATTTCTAACCCTAAGGCTAAAGAACACTAATTTAGGAGCAATCTAAAATTTTTGGATGGAGCTGATTTTATAAGAAAGAATTAAATGGCAACCACATTTTTATCCCTGAATATTACTTTGAAACTCATCGGAGAAATCGTTTTGTTGTTTTGAGATAAGAAGGGCCAAAAAAATTTAAAATACATGTTGGCCCCTGACTTCTACAGGAGTGCCCTCAGCTTGTGTGCTTTTCTTTTGTTTTTTTTTATATGTAAAATTTTTATTTTAAATAAAGGTCACATAAACATCAACAAAAGGCCACGCAAGGCCAGAGTAAATGTTCAGATAAGATAAGCATCAGGAATCATACTGGGGGGGGGGGGAGTCTTCAATAACTATAAATCTCAGCTTTCACGAAAAAAATAAAATAAAGGGGGGGGGGGTCCATATCAGCCAAAAAGGGGGAGAAAGTCCTCGTTAAAAGTAAAATAAGAGTCCTCGGGGGGGGGATAGAAAACCGAAGCAAAAATATACAGGGTTATTCAAAGAGATCTGAATTGCTTGAGAAAGGTAAACGAACGCTGATAATCTGCGTTTGGTTACCTTTCCTGGCCATTCAGCTATCCAGAGAGCAGGCAATTCGCCAAATCCTGGCGAATTGCCTGAACATACGGTGCCTGTTCGGTGCCTGTTCGAGGGTAGTGAAAACCCCATGAAAAAGCAATGCTTCGTCTATTCAGAGAACACAAACCAGCAGTGAAAGGTTCCCCTAATGCTCTGCCATTCGGTGGTTTAATTCAGCAGGTTTATTCAGGCGAATCCCATAGACTTCAATGTTAAAAATATTCCCGTTTTAATTCAATATCTAATAAACCGTTCATTATAAAATGATGTAGTAAAGAGTCTCTTTATTTATCAATTTTTTTAGGATATTTTAAGCATTTTTTTTTTTTTTAAAGTCCGATTTTTTTCTTTTTTACTTATTTTTTTCTGTAACAGCCCTCTTTATTATCATTCATTGGATCATATGCAAATTTCAGACATTTTCGCTCAGTAGTTTATTTGCAAACAGTGTTTCACTTTTCAAACATTCATACAAACTGTTTTTCTAATTTATTCACTTCACTCTGTCTGCGGTCTCTGCGGTTTTTCCGGCGGCTTCGCTGCGTGTGATCCGCTCCTGCTCGGGTTTTTCCGGCGTCTTCGACGGGTTAATCCAGATGTTTTTGCGGGTTTTCGGCGTGCATTCGGTGGGTTTTGCGGTTAGTTTTCGTCGGGTTTGCGGCAGCTTTTCCCTGCAATTCGGGGACCCTGTGGTGCTTGCTGAATACACCGCAGGGTCACCGAAATGGGATCGGCAAAAGGAACTGAATTGAAGAGAACGAAAAGTCACCGAACGTGCTGTGACGTTTCGAATCTCTTTGAATAACCCTGATAGTGTCTCTGTGAAGCAAAAATTGATCCCCAGCCGGGGAATGTCAGCGGGAGAAAGAAAATAAAATAATGGCCGAAGCGTCTCTAAATTAAGGGGGGGGGCGCAACAGTGGGAGCATATCAGTTTGTGAAAGTATTTTACCAGGAAGGATACATTGAGATTTCTCTCGTTTTCAAGTATGTCCTGGGTGGCGAGTATGTACCGTTAGGTGTCTTGCCAAGGACACTTACTGGAGAGGTGCTCGCTGGGATCGAACCCATGACTCCACAGGCTATCTCCATGCAGAGCAGTGACATTACAAAACAGATCATCTAAAACAGCTTGTGACAGTAGAAGTCAGCTATAAACAGTAACGTCTTAGCAGAAAACATCCCCAAGTGGGGGGTCTCAACAAGGAGGGGAGAAAAAAAAAACCAGAAGGTGGCGGCAAGGGCCCAAAATGTGCCGTCCTTGGCATCTTCCCATAGGTCCAAGGACCTTGGGGGAGCCAAGGGGGACAATTGGCACTAGGCCCGGGCACTCAGGAGGGAAAATTGGGCGCCAGGCCACAATGGCGGTCCTTGAGACAACCCGTATCGCCAAAACAAAAATGGAAAAGGGGCGTCTCCAAAGTCGCATCGACTCAGCTATATAAGGGGAAAAAACAAAAACAAAATCTGTAATAATTAAAAAGGGAAAGAGAAACCCCCCCCCCCAAAAAAAACCCCGTTGTCTCTAATAAACAAAAACGTCCTCAGCCGAGGAGCAACATCATAGAGACAGCAGGAGGGGAAAGTCTGCTTCAGCCCGTATCTCTCCAATGGGTGGAAGCAGCAGCCCGACCAGTCTCAAACACATTGCGGAAGGCACATCGGGCGACCCATCTCCATGTCATTTGGTGATCTTTCCCACCATCGCCACAGCACCAAAGCCTCCACTAAAACTTTCCAGCCGAAGGTCCAGGAGGTATGTCCCGTGCGAGTCCGACGGAGAACCGGACTCCAACTGGTTCCAGCAGTTCCCTTGTTACAACGTATATCAGGGCCTCAGTCTCAGTATTCTCCAACAGTGGAGCCGGGGATGGGGCGATAGGCCCAGAATGCGGCTGCCTTCCTGACAGCCCATGGGGGCCCTCCCTCTTCAGACACGGACTGGGATCTCCACACACCGGCTCACGGTTCGGCGGTCCACTGGCGACTGACGCACCGGAGCCTCTCTGCCTTGACAGATCCTCCTTCCACAAGGTAAGCGGTCGCTGCTGAGACTCCAGGACACCCCTCAAACCGGAGGTCCCCTCCATGCTCTCACCGCCAGTCACGACAGTCGTCTCTCTGGATCCATCCGGCGTAGCACTGTCCGCGGAACACGATCCTCTGCAGCCTCTCAGGATCTCTGTAAAGCGCCGCATGTCGCCCGCGATAGCGGACGATCATCGTCCTCTACCTCCGCCAGGAAACTTTCGAGGCCCAGGAACGCCGCCTCCAGGCAAAACTGCGTGGGATCTGGCAAGAGGCCTATTTGCCGTCTCATGCGCATTCCGTTTGCTCCCCCTGATAAATCGGCCATCTGC
This sequence comes from Leptobrachium leishanense, assembly GCA_009667805.1. Lineage (NCBI taxonomy): Eukaryota > Metazoa > Chordata > Amphibia > Anura > Megophryidae > Leptobrachium > Leptobrachium leishanense. The sequence continues at coordinate 1,428 of RXON01001685.1, read as the reverse complement.
GACGGGAGGCGGGGGCCCTCCATCTCCACGGCTCTCCACCTAGTAAGGGGTGTCAGGGGCAGCATAGGAGCCGCAGCACAGGGATAGGCTCCCCTACGGTCGCAGGCAGAGCTCACCAGCCCGGAAACTCCAGGCTCACGCCGGGTTGCAGGCCCCAAGATGGCCGTTGGCATCGTCTTCTTGTCACCTATTGTCTTCTGGTCCGGGGGGGGACAAAACGGGCCCCGGACCCCACCTCCCCAGTGGCTAGCCGTCCTGGGCTCCCGGGAGAGAAATTTCGGTAGCTAAAGACATCTTGGGAACCCATAGAGAGAAGGACGTGCCGGAGCTCCTAAGATGCACGTCCTCTCTCATCTACAGCCAGCCACGCCCTCAGCTTGTGTCATTTTATCAGTAGGCGACATTTCTTGTTTGATTGGTTTATCTTTGGTCTATGGGTTATAATTATATTATTGCTTTTGTTGCCCCCATGAGTAAATGCAGGTTCCTCTTCTTGTAACCGCTGGAACGTATGACCATGCAGACACATTATTACAAGATACTGTAGCGCTGTGTTAAAGATCTGCTGTGGCATTACCTATTTTTGGCCACAAGATGGAGACAGTTGCGATTAGAGATACTGGACATTGGAACTACATTTCCCGGCATGCTTTGCGAGGAGACAGGAAGTGGGTGGGGACTGGACACTTACATCCTCCACCTCGTGGAGAACGCGCCAGAGCGCGCCAGGGAAGGAAAGAGAGCAGACGCATTGAAGAGATCACGAGAGGGCCTAGGCCAGAGACCAAGAGAGACCAAGAGAGACCTGTTAGTCCAGAGAGGATCACCCAATCTGAGGAGAAGGGAACTCGCCGGAATCCAGGCATTGCTGCCGACCGGAGGAATTGAACGGAGAGCAGGCGGTGAACTGGATAGGTTGTATGGAGTCAGACAACGGATCCAGCCGCTAGTATCCCCAGTCAAAATCGGGTGGAGAGACGTCCTGGGTCAGCGGAGCCTAAAGCAATCGTCGGATGGGTGAGAGGCCTCCAAGGCTGTTTTATGATTAAGACGCTCTGCTGTTTTCTCTTTAAAGTCCACAGGGCCCCAACTGACTAGTCGAAGACCTTCCTTTAATAAACTCACTGGCCACTTGAACAGTACCCAGGTCACCACACAACATATACACCTTTCACATTCTGGGACTTAACTTGTGCAGACTCATTTCCTTTTACGGAAGACTGACCCGTGGTTCAATTTCAGCGGCTCCTCCGGGAGTGAGCGCTACACGTGGGGGCTCGTCCGGGATCCAGTCTCTGGAAAAAACGCATCTAAAGGGTTAAATATGGATCCAGACACTGTTGCCGAGTGGTGTGGGGAGCACAGTAGCCAGTTAGAATGTTGTATAGTTATGGATATTCCAGCAGACACTTGGGCTGAAGATCAGAT